>OY744605.1:62897651-63132651 GCA_963556255.1 Allolobophora icterica
TGAAAATACTAGCACTCTCTGATGCCTGAGTCTATGTGTAGTCTGTTCTGATTTAATCAAAGCTAATCTGGTCTATTCTATTACTGTCTAAGCTAATATGATCTGGGATCTAATCTCTATTCTATTCAAGTCTATTCTAGTTTTGTCTAATCTAATCTAGTAAGTCTAATCTAATATGATCTAGGATAGACTAATCTAGGATAGTTTGATCAAATCTAATCTAGGATAGACTAATTTTAGGATAGTTTGATCAGATCTAATCTAGGATAGACTAATTTTAGGATAGTCTGATCAGATCTATTCTTGTCTAGTCTAGGTTAGTCTGGTCTAGTCCAATCTAGTATAGTTCAATCTGGCTATGAACCGAACACATGCCAGTTCGTATGATACGATGAATGTGAAACGGTCGGATAGAACTGTTCTGTTGGTTTCAGGCTGTTCGCCCTATTCAAACATAGCGCTGGTCGACCTGTATCGTCTGCTGACTGAGGGATATCGCATGGAACAGCCAAAGAACTGCTCAGCCGAACTGTAAGACAATTCACTCATTCTTTGACTTCTAAGTTCTTTAGCACTGTCAATGCTACGAATCACATAGGCAGAACAGTGTAATGTAGTGCGAAGCAATGCAGTGTAAGTTTCTGCTCTTGGCTGGCTTTGTTTCGAGAGTAGGTATGATCGAAAGAGCAGAATGTATGTCGAGATTAAGGTTGTATAAAGGGGATTTGTTAATCTCAGGACATATGCACACAAACATCTTGACTGAGTGATAGTTCTGCCGCTCTGCAAGTCCAAAGTTCGATTCTCTTTTCGTTATGTGACCATTCAGTCCAAGTCTCATAATGCCACATGTGTATATATTTCATCAATCCCAATCCAGATCCAGTCCGGCGGTCCTTTCATCTCGGTTGGAGGCAAGCCATATATGATCACCTCATAAAAATACATATGGGAAACTGAAAATGGTTATAAACATGAGGGTCAATATGTTCAGGTGTAAGTGCCTTCAAAGTTGAGGTAAGTTAAGGCAATGGATTCGTAATCGTAATCGTAAAGGCATTTTAAAAAGAGCTACTCTGAAGCTAAGCGCAGTACACCAGCTGATTCACAAGCGCCGCGTCTTGTCAGAGCCTTGGCTGTAGTCGAGGGTATACGCGGGTATACAGCGTATACTCACCTCTAGACAGCGTATACTCATGGCTGGAGCGAGGGTATACGCGGGTATACAGCGTATACTTACCTCTGTAGAGACCGCATAGCCATTGAGTAATGAAATTTCCACAAAAAAGAAAGGTAATTAAAGGTTTTGAGGGCGAATGACTCAAACAAAAAAGGTCATCAACTTTTTCAGAGACGAATTCCTAAGAAAGTCAAGAATTTTCTGAGAATTCCTAAAAAGTCATCAATTTTTCTGAGACGAATTCCTAAAAAAGGTCATAATATTTTTTGAGGGTGACACCAGCCCTAGTGACGCCGCTTCTCACCGGTAGCGTGTACTCACCTCTAATTTTACCACTACAGCCCTGGTCAGAGGGAACAGCCAAAGGAAAGAGACGGAGAAATGATGAGGAGGAGGAGGATGAAGACGTCTGTATCCATCAGCTGTGACCGTACGTACGTACGATGGACGTACTTCATATCTAGCGATATGAAGTGAAGATCCGAGGTCGGTTGCCACATAGACCATGGAGCACATCGACCCTAAAATCTCGGAAACAAAACGGGTTCTGAAGATCCGGGAAGCTAAAAAGGTCACCAAAATGCGCCTATGACCCTTTACCCCAATTTAAACTTCTGGATCTGCCTGTGTGTTTACTATTATATTTACCTACTGCTTTACTTTGATGGAACTTCACGTGAGTAAATCGACCGTGGCCCTAAAAAACTCGTTGCACCTAAGTTACGATACACGAGGACTGTTGTTGATTTCAGGTACGACATAATGTCGCAGTGTTGGCACGAAAACCCGTCCAACCGCCCAACCTTCAGCGGTATTCGAATCCAGCTCGACAACATGCTGAGCCAGCGCCGCAACTATCTCGACCTCGACTGTCTCGAACCGTTGTCACACGGAGGCCTTGGTCCGTCGTCCGGTCGCTGCCCATCTCCGACCGACGTTCCCTACACGTCCTCCGCCAGTGACTTATTCAACGTCAACGAAGTCAACGACTCCCATCGAGGATTGCGACCGGAAGCGATCAGCGCGGCCGCAGCTCAGCAAGATGACGACGCTAACGACGATGATGAGGTAGCCTCGGCCGTGTCCGATGATCCGTGGGGTTCTGCGTCCAGGGAGCAGCGCTGGAACTCGGAGCAGGACGACCTGGGTTACCTTCGCTCGAGCGACATCTCTTGCGCAGTGATGAAAACGACTGGGGAGGGGAGTGTTGCTGAAGATGGAAGACAGAGAAAGAGAGGGAGAGATGATGATGAGGAGGAGGATGAAGACGTCTGTATCCATCTGCTCTGACCGTCCTATCTACTGCTTCCTCGTTTGAGTCTGTCTTCTACGATTACAGACAATAGATTGGCAGTCACTCGCTCTCTCTAAACAACCGAACACAAGGGAGCGAGGCTTTGTTATTTGATGCCCTACAGAGAATAATGCACTGCAGGGTGGCATGTCCGAGGAGTGACCAAAATGAGTTTTCAACTTGAGTGACAAACTTGAGTGACCGACATGACTGCAACATTCGGAGGCGGAGTGATTTGTCGCATGTCGCAGTAGATCTAGGCTGAAAATATACGTTTGGCGTTTGTTCTTTCCTTACCCTACCCTGATTTACATCGCTATGACCTCTACCAGATCACAATCTAAAGTCGAGTAAGTGGGCAAGTGGGCATTGATCAATTCCATTCAAGAGACGCAGAGCGACCTCTATCGTGATCTATATCTTTTCAACGGATACTTCGAGCCACAATTGCTGCACTTTGATAAAATTTTTGGGATTTCTCTAGAACTGACGTTTGGCAGACTGGTTTTGTTCTAGGAAGACAAGCGGAGCGTTAAGTTGTATGAACTCAAGCACATCGTTCCAACTTTGAATTGGTCACCTGACGGAGCGACGTTCTTGTTTACGAGTCTTGGCTCTAAAGTGTCCTTCACGACTGGAGTTTATCAGAAATCCAGTCCATGCAGCTGGCTTCAGACGATTGAAAAAAAACGCGGCCTTTCTGGTTGTTTCAGGAGTTTCTTCGGACAGAAAAATCATTCATTGCTTCAAGGCCTTTCCAGACGTAGCCTTAACTGCTCTGTGATCGTTTCATGTCAAGGCGATGACGTAACAAGCATTCGACGTCACTGCCGACTTATTGCCCTAGCAACCGATGCTAAGCAACCTGTTCTAACGTTTGATTACGTGGTAGTCGACGGGTGACGCAGGAGAGGAAGCTCCGAATTTCAGCCGGCATCCGATCAGGAAGTCGCAATGCTGACGTCACCGATGATTATTTTCAGCAATTCATGGCAATCAAACCGGAAGTGACGTCAAAACTTACGTAGTCAACGAAAGTAGTTATTCAGTTTTTGATATTTGCACGGAATGGCGTTGGTTGATCACGTGGTGTATGATGAGCTGGTCTGTTGTGCGTTATTTATTAAACAATGTTAATTTGTACTTTAACTGATTGTTAAAATCGGTATTGTAACGCCTCTATTTCGTCATATCATTTCGTATCAGAAAGATGCCTCTACCATCGCCACAAAGAGTGTCCACGTTGAATTATATCTGTATCCTCCACTTCTTCATTTATCCACCAGATTGTAAAATGCATTTGCCTTTCATATCGCCTTGCGTGGTTCGAATCCTGGCGCTTCACCCGCGTAACCAATACGGAATGGATATCCGGTGATTTTGGATTACTGTTGGCGTAGAATTTGCCTTTAAGCGCAAATATCCATAAACCCCACAACCACATTACCAATGAGTATGTTACTAAAGGGTGGCCCGAGCTCAAATCTGCGAACGAATCATGTTCAGTGCCAGGTGAAGTTTTTAAAGGTCGATCTCAGCAAAAGCATCGGTACGCGATTTTTAGATGGTCTTGTGCCCTCGAGAACGTGGTTTGGCTACGATTTTGATCCTGGAGGTTTTTAATTTGGTGTGCCTAAGTTCGCGTTTGGTTAAGAGTGATAAAAGCGTCGGAAACCTGCTAGAAAAGATGACGAGTAATGGCTAGATAAAAAGTAAAGTTTTAATTGGAAGTTGTCAAGTGTATGGGTTGGTATAATTATAGCGCAGAGCAAAATGGATCATAAGAAAATTTGATGTCTAATAAGCCCAAGGACGGTTTAAACCCATAGGCCCTAAAACCGCCATTAAAACTTGTGTAATTCCTACGTTAGGCCCCTCATGCTCAAAACCATGCTTACATACACTCTTGCATTCAAGTAACACTGTTAAGGTCTAAAGTTTTAATCTTAACCAATGGGTTGGACGGGAGCAAACATACATTGCGGCATTTTACATTGTATTGTAGGATTTTATATTGTATTAATAATTTCGTGTTAGCAGCAAAATGTGGCAAAACCCCAAAAGGTCTGTTCGAAATGCAATCATGATTTTAATCGTTTTTATGCAGATGACTTTAAACGTTGCACTATTATAGAGTGAAGTGTGGAGAAAACTGTGCGCAGAAACGATTTTTGGAGACTGGAAATATTTGTTTTGTTAAGATTTGTGCTGTTTTCTCGCAGTTGGTAGGCTAATTTAGGCCTACTTCTAGACCTACAGTTAAGTTCTGTAGACCTAAAACAGCGCATGGTCACACAATGCTGCTCGTTTTGTGCTCTCATCCTCGTTACAGTGTATTGTACAGGAGTCAACTAGCGTAGATTTTCCTGTAGATTCTTTTATATACATAGTTCTTTTGTGACATCATTTGTGCTGGTCACTTAATGAAACGTGTCCGATTTCTCTAAACGGTCAAAAGGAAATGCTGCGCGTTTGAATGAAAATTACTTGAAAATAGCGAATATTATGATCAAATAGAACGGTTTGCACGACAGTTACATCGACCTAATTCTCTGTGATTTTAATGGTTAGTTAACGAACAATCTTAACGAACAATCTTGTCTTAGCGATTCTGATGGAGTTTCGGACTTTTCGTAAGCCTAACTGAACACTGCAGGTACAAGAAACACTTTCTTGTGTAGTAGGGCTCAGTCGCCAGGCCCAAGACGTCGCTACAGCTGTTAGGTTAAATACACAGGTTTAGTGCACAAAAGAGGCTTTGTATAGTGTTTGTAGTAAGTATTAATTAGCAGAACTAATATTGTTAATGAGGCAATTTAATATTTGATTACGTTGTTGCATCATATAATTAGTATATTGGAAGCGAAACGTTTCTATTGTGAATATGGCATAGATATAGTCTGAAAAGGTGACACTCGAAAAAGTTGTAACCAAAGCTGCGTTTTGTTAGTTTCTTCTTGCGATGTTTTGCGAGTAGGGAGAGCAAATTCTCCGAAGTTTGGGAATGGAAATCTGCCAAGTTTGAAGCTAGTCCCTTTTCGACAGAAGAGAATTAGTATGCATTTCTGTTCTTTCTGGATTTCTTGTTGAGTTCCGACCAGAGGATTTTAAAAGAAATTTTCAGTTTTCCACTAGTGGCGATACTTTGAGAAAGGGCATTTTTCGCGCGTAATTTTAGTTTATGTTTAGTTTTCACATTTAAATGATAAAAATTAGAAATATCAACACACTGAGGATGTAAACAACAGCAAAGAGCAGACTGTTGGTGAGTCATGGTGACCAAAGACATATTATAGGCCTAAACTAAAAAGATTTCACGTCTGCTGTGTTTGCATTTACGGTAAATCATAATCATAAGATCACACAAATGAATTATATGGGACTAAACAGGGCAAAATTCACTGGTGGGGAAGAGGACAGGGACTGATGGGAATTTGAGAGGGCTGGTGGGGAATTTCCTCACCAGTTAACCTATTAAAAATGCCCTGGTTCCGACAAACTGAAAACGCGGATCTTCGGATGGGTTCCTGAACGGAACTTGTTCAATTTCTGTTGTCGCTTTTACACGTCTGCCCAAATATTCTTCATCTACAAGGACCACGCCTCTGCGGGTCGTTATCAACTGAGCCGTGTGTAATAAATGACATTGCATTACCTTTTAACCGTTCTTTAGTCAGAGGAAGTTAGTGCAAAGTGGCCGATATAAATAATATTACAAAGAATGAGCGAGGAAAAATTCTTATTCGTGTAACACTGTCGGGCCTACATCGAATACCAACTTTCGTTTTTATTTTCGACTTTTCTACTGTGCCATGGCAGTTTCGTCATCTTTTTATAAACCTCATTTGGATTTATTATTATTATTATTATTTATTAATATTCTTTATTGATAAACCAAAAGCGAACCGCACATTGGTGAACAAGTATAGAAAAATATAAAACATAGAAGTAATAAGAAGATAATAATATTTGAAAAAAAGAGTATACATTTAAATTTTTAAAAGTAGAAAATTACTAATAACACTAAATCAAAGCATCATAACAAGAGAGAAAATTTAAATCTATAATAGTTACTATTATCTGAAAAGGGTAGCAGAATTTGAGAAGTTTTACTAATTAAACAACATCAAAAAGCATCCTAATAATAAAGCTTTTTCTAGTCAGATTATCAGAACGAGGTAGAGTAAGATTATGGCCTCTGGGGCGCAACAGGTAACCGGTCGATTTAATTTGAGGCAATAGACCATGAAGGACATGGCCATCAAAGCTTCTTATGGCTAAGAAGAGACGGATATCAGCTGATTGACAGAGTTGAGCATAGGAAGGGTTGTCTTCAGGTAAGTAATGTCCTCTCATAAGTCGTCTTATGATTGAAGATAGCTTATCCCGATCACTTTGGTTAGTAAATCCCCACCAGGCAGGAGAAGCATACAATATTCGTGAGAGGATAGTTGCTCTAACCACATCATATAGGCAAGGTCCTTGTAGACCGTGAGCTACTAAGGTGCGAATAGCATATATGGAGCGGCGGGCCTGACTACAAATTCGATTAACATGATTAGAAATGTTTAAATTGTCAGATATAGTAACTCCTAAGATGGATAAATGAGACACTCTAACGAGTCCAGGGGTGGATAAAGGTGCGTTTATATTAGTAAACTTCCCTCTGGGTCTGTGTAAAATCATTTTACGAAGTAGATTCTCTCGCCTTTTCTATCCCTACTCTCTTATCGGGGATCTCTATGCTTCATTCTATAATGCCCTCCTTAAAAGTTCAGATGTGCTTATTGAAGCCGGGCAAACACCGAGAGCCACAAGTAGACTGGAAAAGGTAAGTTTTCCATTAAGAACGAAATAAGTCTCTGTAAGAGATTTGCGAACATGAGGAGGTAGAGACTCCAGATGGAGGAATCAGCGATTATAAACGAATGCCGGCCAAAAACAGACATTTACCCAGAACAATGTACTTTCCAGCAGATGCGATCGAATATAGTATGCATACAGCACAGAGAGCTACAGGGTAGTCAAGTCTCGTCAGAATAAGGCTGTGTATCACTTTTTCAGCGACGTTGAATCCATATATAACAGAGCGAAGCTGTCGGATCCTTCTGAGGTGACACAAGCATGTTCGAGAAGTTGCAGTTATTTGATGAGATTTTAGAAAGAGTGTTGACGTCAAGCACGACTCCAAGATTTCGAACAGTAGAGGATGGGGAAAGTAAAGAGGAGAAAGTAAAGTGCTTGAGTTAACTGGACCGCAGTAGCTTAGAAGAACGGTCAAACCCGATTACCTCGTCTGCTCTTAGTATTAACACACGAAAAAGAAAGCAAGACTAACTCTTTTAGAAGCGTTAGTCTTTTTCTTATGGTACATTTAACACTTCTAATTTTTTAGTGGGTGACAATCACATGAATGGATTCTACGATTTACTTAAGTGCATACAATTTCAAACAAATTGTTAATTTGCAGCGATTAGCAGCTTAATTTCTTTATCGTGGACCAGTCTCCGAAGGTTCTAAACATAAACATTTACGACTTTCTTATCAATCGAATAAAATTCAAAAGAACTTCGTAAAGCTGCAACGATCAATATAGTAAAACATTGTCTGTGGAGAAGACACGTCAGAGTCTGAGAACTCCTCTTCCAGCAGAACTATTGCTTCGGTTTTACAAAGTTACATTCGAGTATCATTGCTCGTCTGGCATCAGGCACAGCAGACTAGTAAGCCTATACTGTTGTGTGCAATACAGTATCTGCCTGGCAGTTCTTTCGACAATCCTCAAGGACGAAATTGCCACCACCTAATAATAATAATAATAATAATAATAAATAATAATAATAATAATAATAATATTTATTCTTTAATTAAACGCCTGCAAACGCACTGCGCTGTGCATGTACATGTTATGCGATGCGATAAACCTTAACTACTAACAGAACAGAGAGCCTGCAATACACGACGCAAATTGCAGCCTACAAAGCATGTCCGCCTATGGGACTCGATCTCTGTACCTCTCGCACTCTACGCCAGATGTTATCCAATGCGCTATCGGGCCCCATAATCATTTCGCGACAATGGTTGCCTATAGCACGACGAGAGATGAAAAAATCTTCTGTTGCAGCGTGTATGAGATGGCGTGGACAACAGTGCTGATGCAACGCGTCAGCTCTATGCTGCGGATAAGCACTGCATCGGGCCTTATTATCCCCAGTTTAGTAAAACTTCCGGAAACAGGACAGGTCACAATAAGTACACCGTCATCACACAAAGCATGAAGTCGACAACAACCATTTACTCGTTTTGTGGTCATCTTTTATTAACTTTTAAATTTGCACACCCAACATGAAATAGAGACATTTTCATTCGACGCTCTTTGCAATGCAGTCGGCTTAAATGCCAAATGCTTTTAGGTTGACCTCCTGACAGGGGCGGATCTAGACTTTTTCTTTACGGGGGGCGATTTCATGGACGTTCAAGATCAAAGGAAATAAAATTAAAATGACTTATCAAGTTAATAGTTTATCAACTTTTGACATGTTACAATGCAAATTCCAATCTTCTGTTTCCAATATTCGCAAAGGCTTAATAATAATCACATCACATTTAGTAAAGTATGCCAAATTTTAAATTTTAAAATATGCAAAAAAATATTTTTTAGACTCTTAGGGGTGCGATCGCCTCAATCGCCCCCTCTGGATCCGCCACTGCCTCCTGAACATCGAAAGAGTCTGCTTCTTCATAAAATTATCTGCGTCGAGGTTGAACTGTAGATCAGAGAACGTAGAATTTGTTGTCTATTTCTGCAACTTCGCTGATATTGTCGAAATAAAAAAAACATTCTATGCGGTTATATATATATATAGGGCCTATACAGTACACATAAAATTAAAAAGCCCCCCACAATTTTGGTCCCCTGCAGATTGTGAGGCGCTAAGCTGTAGCTAAATCCGGCACTGGTAATCTGAATTAATGCAGTCTAATCGAATTAAATCTATATAGAATCGTAATCATAATGACTGGTGGCAGATTCAAATTAAACCGTAGTAAAGTAACGGGAATTTCCTTGGAGAAGTCAGATCGAGATCCTATGGATCAGTGAAACCAGAAATCGGGCTACGGTGCGTAAGTAAGTTGAACAGATACGTCGTTAGCTTAGATCAGAATGACACTAAAGAACTAACGGAGCGCGTAGAACCTGGCAAGTGATTTTTATGATGTCATATTTTATGGGGTTTCCAACCAGATTAGATTCAGAGAAGATTAATATTATATCGATCACAATTGCAACTCAGAGACTCACGGTTGTGTATACTCTGTGCAGACATAACGCCGGAATGGAAGAATAAAAGTAAACCGCCTGTGACAACAATCTATCTTGATATGCGACTGCTGCTGCAAAGCCGATTGCCGTTACTCGCTTAAATAAACCCACAAGATTAGCCTACACTTAATAGATAAAATAATAAAGCCCTTTGATGCTAGAGCAGTCTTTACGTATAGCGAGCCTCGTTTTTAAGGTAGGATTTTCGCATACCTGAGTAATCACTGCCAGCAGTATTGTTTTCAAGAAATATCGTTGGAAAGCTCGTTTCTTCAACGGTAAACTTACTAGCACACAGGTTGCTAGTTATCCCCGTGTAAGAGCGAGCGTGCAAGCACAATTGCATGTCTCTAGGCATTTAATATAGCACTTTTTCAAGTAGGGCCTACTTTATTAAAGAGCTGCCTATGCTAGCCGAATTGGTCTTAATGTTTATTCCGAACACACAGTTTAATAGGAATGCTCAGATAATAGGAGGAAAGTTTACTACCACCGAGTGGCACACACGAGTATTTTATTTTCGTCATGAACTGATGTCAACGTACGCCAACGCACGGCATAATAACTATTATGCGTATCGTACGTACGTTATAGAAAGAAATAGGCCTAACGTACGTTCCGTACGTACGGTCGCACACTGCTTATCAGTTGTGTTTAGTATTCTATAAAAATAACTTTGGTGAACTAATTGAAAACGTCAACGCGACTGTAAGTCTTGAAATCGTAACAGTTGACGCTGCATAGAACACGGTAGCCGAGTGGTTCAAAAAATAATAATAAAAATAATAATAATAATAATAATAATAATGCATGCGCGTGACCTTAAGAAATAGGCCTACTAACCGCAGAAGGGATGAGACAGTTATGTATAATCATAGTTCTGTTAAAGTTTAAATAACAGTGTTCGCATATAAATGCATTTAATTAAAAAAAATAAACCATGCCAGTGGATAAATTTGTGAATCATGCAGTTGCAATGTTATAGTTTATTTGGTAACTCATAGTTGCTATCTGGCTAATGAATCAGAAGTGAACTATAACAACTCCAGACATTCTCGCCTCAACGCGTCTTTTTTGCTCCAGCATTCTTACACTTCTAAAGCTGCCTTTTTTCGTCGGAATGACCATTGGAATTGACTGGATTGCGAATCTGTTCTGGAATGTCTATGACTAATACCATAATTAAAAAAGCGCTATAGCAAATTCCAAGCTTAAAAATTAAGATTAGATCTGACGACGAGGAACCAATCAGCCAGTTCTGGTTTTGTTTAATCTTTGGCCAAAACGCAAACACGATTGAACTGTTCCGCCTCACCTCGAAACTCTTAATTTGGAGTAGGGGCCTATCTGCGGCGCACAATCTTTGTGGTAAACAAGTGTTTTTACGTCGTCCAAAAACACTATTGCCGCAATTTGCGTTCATAAATTCATGTGGGTAGAAATATAAATTGTCTATGTACATATGCTTGACCGCCTCTACTCCTGGATCCGTAATTCATCGTATTTATCAGCAGGATATTCCGTCAGGCAGATCCTCCGTGGCGCATCTTCATCCGGGTAGCGTCGATATGGCGCTCATTTCCGGTTTGACTGATGGAATTGGTACCTGACTCCATCTGCCAACGGCTTTAGACAAATTACGAGAGTCGACGCGCGATTAGTGCGGGCGACTGCAGTAACGCCGAGTGTGAGATTACTAGGATGCATGTGACGGCGGCGTATGGAACAGTCTGTTGGTCGTCGTGTGCTACAAGGACCGTTTTGAAGATTTGCGGATCAGATGGTATGATTTGTGCTGTCCTCCATTGACCTTTTCAATGACAGGCGCTTAATTCAGGCTGCTGCAATTAGGCGTCGAATAAGAAGATTAGATCAGCCCTTTATATAGGCAGGCAGGGACATGATGCAATCATAATCGTCATCTTCGAATTTCTTTAGCGCTAACTGGCTATGTCGCGGGAAACACGTTACTCACAGAGGCTCAGTCAAAAATCAAATCGGTGAATTGGTAAGGGCTGGTTCGGTTCGAGGTGAGGTAAAGATCTGAAGGCCATGGAGTTGGAGAGTCGCAGCAACTTCAGTTTCTTAGCCTCGGTGCATCCAGGTGAGTCTTGGTCTGTCATTTCCTACGCGGTCAGATCCCCTTCCTCCGACATCGTGCAGTCGATGCTCTTGTTGCAGCCGCGTGTCAATAGAGACGTTATCGGAAACGACTTGAGTATCACATATTTATGTATGTATATTCGTTTAATTCTTGAAATCAAGTTTTGCTGGCAATAACGCAGCAAATTACAGATAGCAATTTTGATTTTATTGTCTGCAATCATGGCGTTATGTGCCCATAACCTGGACTTTTTAATCTTATACAGCTCTATTTCCAATTTTTCCATTTCGTGCCTATAGAATTATACAGTTCTATGTCCACTTTTTTTAAAAAGCAACCTAATGCCATATCCGTTATCAGGATGACATGGGCTATGTCCAGAATAGTCAAGCTTAACTGTAGACGCTTTCTTCAGCGCCATCTGTCAGGATTATATAGCTCTATGTCCACGAATTTGGACAGTATTTAAAAATATTTTAATGCTACAGAGGTAGGCTACAAGTCCACATCCAATAGAATGAATGCTTTTGTGTCACGTGCATATTCGATAGATCCGCGATGAAGTGACGTTTGAAGAATAATATTATACGGCGTTATGTCCATAGCCAATACCAGTGAGAGATCTGAGCACGTGACTTGGACTTATATCCCTATAGCACTCGCGTTGTCTGCAATCATGGCGTTATGTGCCCATAACCTGGACTTTTTAATCTTATACAGCTCTATGTCCAAAAAGAGTCAACACTGCCATAATTACATCAAAATTTACTCATACTCAGTGTACACTGTACATTATAATCTAAAAACATTATATAGTCATACTAGGGGAACACAGTGTTGTCCAAAAATTTTAATTTCATTGCCATCAATGAAACAGTGCAAGACATTTTTGTCAGCAAACCTAAGAAATCGTTTTTCTCGGTTTTCAAAAAGTTGGACATAGAACTGTATAATTTTATAGGCACGATATTTTATAGGTCAATAGATGTAGGTCAGCATTGGCCATAGACACGTAATTTCTCTCTGCTTTCCTCTCCATCTGTCTCCAATCTTCCGCAAGTCTTTATTCTCGAACGTTGAATATATATATAAGAGCCTTCCTTCTCCACTGCAAATTTGATTTATGGTTCACGTGACTGAGTGGCTCTACGAAGCCCGTTCAACTGCTGATCTGAGCATAGTCGGAGCATAATCTGACGATGCTCCAAAAAGACGTGAAACTAAAGCAATTAGCTTATGCATGTATGCATCTGAACACTTATATAGCGCGTTTAATGAACCGCACACAGGCGCTGTATGTAGTCCTGTTAAGGCAGTGTTGATTTACTGGTGCGCACCACTGAATTCCCTCAAACCAGTTTCGGGGAGGGTTGTAAGTTCGGATAGCAATCCAACTACACTCCGTTTAGACGTGGAGCAACAGCGGGGTGTATAGCATGAGAGCCTTGTGACTATTTTCCTGCCGAAACAGGTAGCTCGTCCGCCGTCGGAAAAAGAGATCGTTGTCCTCCGCAATGAGTTTAGTTAATTATCTATGCGAAATTTTGGTTTTTATTGGCAAACATGCGAAAACAAGTTTTGCATTCTCGATGTTTTCCCGAAATCGGTTTCGCGATCGCAATGTGTGCCACGCGCACTCATAAATAGTAATAGTTCCTGGTAAATCGAAGTAATTAGCTTACTCACTCTGCGAACAAGTCTCATTATGCCTCTCTACAAACACTCCAGTTCCACTGACTATATTCCTAGCATACTTGGACTTTTAATGAAACAGTGTTTCTGCCTCTGTAGCACATGCTTCCATCCCTTTATAATTGTAGTCCATTTGGAGGCGGACGCAGACTTCAGACAATGTGGCAGGCGACCTGGCAGACGTAGCAGAATGGACGTCTGCGCGGCGCGACCTTGACCTTGTTCCGCAGTTAAGACGACAAATACGAGCACATAAAGACAAAGACGGCTGAGGAAGACAAAAAGGCTTGCCGCTCCACATGCTCTGACTAATGTTCCGCTGCCGAAATGCTCTTTAGAATAAGAATATCAATATCCCTCCCCTCGCCATTAGACACGCTTTTGTAAGTACCGGGGTACATCTGTACTTGTACAGAGTCCTTGTCTTAGTAGGCCTACGTGGTGTAAAACTTTAAGAAAGTAAAGGCAAAGCGATCTTCTGAATACACCTATTGATCTGATTTGTGGCTTGGTGTTGGTGTGCCATCGGTGGATGTATTGTGCATTAGACACTGGTGAACACAGAATTTACTAATTAACAAAAAAATACAAATAGTAATAATTATTGTTATAGTAATAGTGATAACTTACATAGCGTGTTTTGAGCAATTAAAAAGTGCTTTCAAAGTATTAGAGAGTTCTTTTACTTTATATAGCGAATTAAAAGAGAAGTGGGAAGTTCTTCCGGAGAATCGCTATACAATTTTGTGATTACAACTACAATTGCAATTACATTTGCATTTATAACTACATTAAATAATAATTACATTTACATTTGTAGCACTTCTAATCAGCATAGCTTACTTGTCTAATGTGCTGTTATTCAACTTGAAATGGAAGAGGAAAACTAGTAACACAAGAAACGCTTATAGATGATTGAAACACAAAAGCCACACTGTAGGACACGTGTTTAACACAAATCCACCCGAACACCAAGACATAATATTAGGACTTTTCCAAATTTATTTCGTATATTTAAAAAATCCTATAGTGAGGTGTCAAAAAAATAATATACAACTCGTAAAGAAAGTGGCTCCATTTTCCAGATCTGCCAGATAGCCATGTTTGCCCGTGGTTAACGACGCCACTGAGAACAGCTGTTGATTGAGATGTCTCTCATAAGCGACCGTTTTATTTGCCTTGCATTTCCTCGTATACGCTCACCCATTATGTTGCACAGTATCTGTTAACGAGTAAATAGACGCAAAGACTAACTTGTGATACATATTGTACATATATTCTACTTAATTTATGTATATAATTTTATAAAAAAAATTGCAAAAATAGTAAGATATATATGATTTAATATAAATGCATATAACATATATATAATATATAACATATTATATATAGAAATATATTATATATATATATGTAATGTATATGTGTATATCTGAACAGTAGGCATTCGTATACTTCTCGGGATTCAGATGTTGATGACTAGGCTATAGGAAGACTGTCGTATGTGGGTCAATGCATTGCTGTCTTGAACAGAAGAAAAGAAAGCTCCATTCACCCGAAGAAGAAGTCTCTTTATGTTCTCGTGTTTATGATGCGCTATTCGTAAATCACGATCTAGAATATCCCGCATGTATACAGCGTCCTTATTTACGCGTGTTGTGTGTATATAGATAACGGGGTGCGCAATAGTCTAGAAATTAGTGTACTGAATTGTTACCCCAGGGGCAGAAATTTCTTTAGCGATTTCTACTCCATCTGCGCTCTGTTGCCAACTCAGCTACACCGTCAGTGAGAAGATCAGAGCACGTGACTTGGACTTATATCCATATAGCATATAGGGGGAGGTTTGTCATATATATAAAGACAAATGGAGTTTCAAACACTCCTATTGTTGGCTGTCTCTCAAGCAAACTTAAGGGGACTCTTCTTCCTCCTCTTCTTCTTCACCTCCTCCTCGTCCTTCTCCCCCTCATTCTCATCCACCACCTCCTCCTTTTTCTTTCTTTATATAAATCCTTATAAGTTTAGGCTAGTATACATTGTCGAAGGTTTAAATAGTCTTTCGGAGGAAAATCTATAATTCATTCCCATCAAGATGATAGATATGCGTCGTATAGGATAGGACTGAATATGTTGCGAGTAGCCTTTTTTGCCTTGCACGCCTTCTGTATGTTTGGCAATAAATTCGACTTCAAAACGGTGCACGCCTTGGTGTGTGTTCATTCTGGATTTCGGTTGTTGGTCTTTCGTGACCGTTTTCTTGACGGTCCTTCGATTAGTCGATTTGTCTCCCAGCGTGGACGAAGTTTTGTTCCTTTTGTCAGTTTTCCTTTGTTTTTGCCGCCGCAATGTTGCGCCTGTAAATAGCTTGGGAATTAGATATAATTATATTATCATAAATTTTATACAATCGTGGATAACTCTCGATATAATCAACCTTGTGAACATGTTTAGAGAACAATGACGTTTAGTTGAGATGGGCTTCTATCTTGATTAGATTGATTAATATGCGTGCTCAAATAGGTAGAATTGAGAAAATGCAATACAATTATTGTAGGTGATATAGAATAGTCAAAGGAAACCGAGAATAAACACGTGTAAGAGTCAGTTAAGGTGCATAAGAAATTGGAATTGACAAACCTGTATAAATGCATATCTGTAGGGCCTATGTGTGCATATAGCATAAGTTAAAAGTAATGTCCACGAGAAATATCAACAGAGGGCGGTGACTTCCTTTTTATATTATATCCAGGCCAAGTAATCAGATGAAAAACATTTCCCGCATTCATTGCGCTTTTTCTTCTCACATTGATTCCAAACACAGGAATCGCCCACAACCACAAATCGCACCGCGTTAAATGTCTAAATTATACACATAATTATATAGGAGGCCTACATCCATAAATTGATTTATATATCTGTTTACATAAGTGTATAATCAAGAAGTTAGTCTGTGCGCTTCTAATAATCAAATAAATCAGTTAACGGACGATGCTCGCTTAACTATGAACCGTCCATCAATATATATATGCTACACATAATTATGTACAAGTTTGTAAATATACATGTTTGTTGACGTGTTCACATGCGTATATTCGTATATGTGTATATTATACTTAATCGTATATTAATGCAGGTAGGCACAACATTGCGCGTCTGTAAGCAGTGATTTAGCTATAGATGACTGCTTGATCAGAAGGAATAGCATGAGGATGAGAAGGAGGAGGAGAAAATGGAGAAAGAGGAGAAGGAGCAGAAGGAGGGAATAGAAGAAGGCGCATAATTTAGGTGATCTGGAGATAAGCAAATGGAAGAAAAGCGGAGGTGGATAGGTGGACGAGGAGGAAGATGAGAGGAAAAGCAGAAATAGGAGAGAGGAATAGATAATGAGAGATGAGGAGATGTTGAGATGGAGAGGAAGCGCGGAGACGGGCGAAGGAGAGAAGTGTGAGGAATGGGATGAGGTGGTGATGATGGAAGATCTGTTGGTGGTACCTTGGTCTGTTTTTCTCGTCTTCCATCTGTTTCATCCACGCAGAACCTCGTCTCAGTGGAGTGATTGCTGCCAGTGAAAGTCTTCGATTATTAGACAAAGCAGATGACAACAACAGACGCGTTCATGTAGCATAGGAGTTCAATTCTATTCGTCTTTAGAGCCACGGTCTGGTCCTCAATCGATCCATCTCCCTTGTCCTTCTTTGCCTCTCTCCCTGTCTGTCTCCCTGCCTTTCTAGCTCCTTCTCTACTTACATACCTCATTGTCTCCCTCCCTAAATGCCTCCTTGTCAGTCTTCTTGCCTCCGTGCCTTCTCTACTTCTTGTCTCTCTGCCATCTGCTGCTAATTTGCCTTCTTGCCTTCTTTTCTGTATTCATAGCCGCGTGGCTTCTTGCCTCCTTCTGTGTCTACTGATTCCTTGCATATTGTTCTTCCAATTTCTTCCTTCACTCCTCTCTCCTTCCTTTCATTGTCTTTAATTCTATTAGAACCGTTTCCGATCAAAGATTACGCTGATGCTCCCGCTTTCATTGCGTGCACGATCAAACCAGGTTTGACAATCATATCTCCTCAAATACATGCGCAATAAAATCACTGCAGGCAATTGATCCTGTCGTCTAAATAGGCATGCATATATATGACTGTAATATGTATAGAATCTATAGATGGTATGATAGGTTTATACTGAGCAACTGATGCAGTTGATTGACTGACTGTCCATAATATTATGTGTGTGTCTGAACATATCATATCTGCCTAAATACATCTGAATGTGTGAATATCGGATTGACTGACTGTCTGTTTGCCTACCTGGATGTAACATATAATATTATCTTCTCGTATAAAAATTCATCTACATGTTGCTACTTGCTAGTTACATAGTTACAATAGATGTGTATTTATTAAAATGAATTTTGCCAGCATCTACACACCAGCATCTAAGATATCGTATGGCATCAATATTTAATAATACACCTGGGGAACAGTTAATAATTCAGCAGGTGAGGCGTGAGCAGCAGTGAGACAGTCTTAACTATTTGATGTTGTGGAAACCAGAATGAAACTGGTGTCGTTGGTTGAGCGATCAGACGATCTGTCGTTAGTGATCGTTACAGATTTTCGAGTTGTCTGCATGGATATCGTTAAAAGAACAAAACTCCTCACGAGAAATCTCCGTAAAACTCCGAATTAATTAGTTCCAGACTACGACAGCGGTTGTTAATCGATCTGTTCCATCGAACTGTGAAGACGTATTATCGATCTATCGACGTGAATCGGTCGTTTGAAAACGATGATAACTAAGCGCTTCGAACTTCACGTCAGCGAACGGCGATGGATTCTAAGCGCTGTAAAGACGATTTGATCGCAAGCGTTCGGGAGAGGAAGCATTTCCCTAGTGTTTTACATAGAAAGCTGATGACTGTGCAGAGTGGACCGAATAAAGACCTTCTGTCCGAAGGAGAATGTTGTACATGTGTAGCGGCCGTTGTTGGCTACTTCGTTGATAGATAACACTCATTAATTTAATATTTACTTTATTGTTAACTTGCAATTAACTACGTTGACTACAATAGTTAATATTCGATTCATCTACACGCACTCTCAATTCACTCACTACACACTGTTGTTGTTCCTACCACCGTCGTTCGTTTCCGTTCTTCCCTTCTCTCTCCTCGTTTCCCAAAACATGCCTCTTAATACATAAGTGACTTGTGCTGATGATGATGATAGCTGAGCCTTCCTACCTACAGCTCGCATGCAACAGACACATTATGTACACGACCGAATGAATGGATGACTGTATGTATGACCACTATATGACCATCCTTATAAAAAACACGAGCCACGGGTTTTGCCCATTAAACCCCTCAACAAAATAACGAATAACCAACAGTGAAGAATACTAACACATAAGTCCAATTCAAAAAATCTAGTCAAACAGTCTATCAGTCCATAATTCTATCAGACCCCGTGCGGTGAATCGAACGCAGTGACAATAACAATCGAAATAGCAATCAAATAGTAAGCACGACATGAGAAACTAACGTAATATAACACAATACTCATAACTACCACTATATGACCATTAATGATCACAACACAATAACCATATAAAGTACCGAAATATAACCATGTAACCATAAAAATCGTCATCCCAATACGAACAAGTAGAACATGATAATACAAGCGTCAGCAAGATAAGCAACCAGAACTAAACGATAGCAATCAATCGACGAATAGTTCAATCAACAAGCAGAAATTCAAGGTAAACAACAACACTGATTATTGTTGCAACTCAAGCGGAACATTGAATTCCAAACTAGAGATATACAGTTGAACAGAATAACGTTTGTTAGGGCCAATAATAGTGTCCAGTTTTCGAGCCAAACAGTAAGAAATAGATAAGGACTGTAAATACTTCAAACTGATATGATCAGTATAAACGGTAAATGTAGCATTGGCAAGATAACAGTGAAATTGCTTGATAGCACAAATCACAGCTAACATTTCCAGTTCAGTGACAGTATAATTTCTCTCACAAGTAGTCAAAGATCGGCCTCCAAAGGCAATTGGGTGCTCCCTACCTGTAACATCCTCCTGAGCTAACACAAAACCCACAGCTTGAGAACTTGAATCACAATTAATGATAAAAGGCTTAGACATGTCAGGATAAATTAAAACCGGAGCAGTCGACAAAGCCTGCTTCAATTTAATAAAAGCTTCCTCACATGTCTCATCCCACACAAACTTCATGTCTTTACGAAGCAATCGATTTAATGGACTTGCAATGATAGAGAATCGAGTTATAAATTTGCGATAGTAAGATGCAAGACCCAGGAATGACCGGACCTCTTTAGGAGACATCGGCCTTGGATAATCACGAATGACCTTGGTTTTCGATTCATCAACGGCTACCCCATCCGCTGAGAGCACATGCCCTAGATACAAGATTTTATCCAGACCAAAGGAACATTTTTCCGGATTAAGTTTCAAGTTAGCTTCATTTAGGCGATCAAAAACCTCCTTTAAATACTCCAGATGTTGATCAAAGGTAGAACTATAGACTAATATATCATCCATGTAAACAATTAATGATTTAAAATGCAAATTCTGGAAAACTCTGGACATGAGCAGCTGAAAGAAACTCGGCAAATTTTTCAATCCAAATGGAGCAGTGGTCCATTGAAACTGACCTTGATGTGTCACAAAACTAGATTTTTCCTTAGTGTCAGGATGTAATGGAATTTGATGGAATCCACTCCTTAAATCAAGTAAACTAAAATACCTAGGCTTGACCTCTCCCATGGCATCAAAGACATCTGTCAATTGTGGCAGAGGAAAACTGATGGATTCAGTTACAGAATTGAGCTTTCGGTAATCAACACAAAATCTAAATTGACCCGATCGTTTCCTCACTAACACAACGGGAGAACACCAGACACTTGTACTCGGCTCAATGAGACCAGCCGATAACATTTCCTCTGTTTGCCTAGCAATTTCCGCCTTAGCAGAAACAGAATGACGGTAAGCTTTCTGGTGAATGGGTGGAGCAGACCCAGTGTGAATAGAATGCTGTGTCAAATGAGTCCTGCCCAGATCATCCAATGATGATGAAAACGTACCTAAATTGACTTGTAAGAACTCTTTCAACCTAACATTCTCATCTGCTGACAAATTATCAGAGTAAAAATTGACTTTAAGGTCGTCCAAAGACCTGGATCGCAAGTCTCTAGTGAAATGTAATCTATTCAGCGGATCAGCAATCGGCTTATCTGATGCGGTTCCAGTGCTGCCAGAGACATTATCCGTACGGACAAAGAAATCATCAGTATCGTAATTACTTTCCGATGGTCTGCCAGACAAACCATCCGCATAATGACTTTTACGGGCAGACAGATTATCCAAGGAAACGTAATCATGCGTGGAGGATGATTTGAGGACTCCAAGTGCAGAGGATGGTGTATGATTGCAATGTGTGGGTGGTGGTGGTGATGCCGATGGTGGTGGTTTATCATCAGCAAACATTGCTAATATCTCTGGAAAAATAGGCTCAACACATGCCAATGGTTTATGTCTGGCTAACCAAATGACTTGATTGGTAGGGTTCAAAACCTTGCAAACAGCTGTTTTCTTAGAAGAATCGATGGCACTTCTTGCACAAATAAATTTACATTTCGCTTCCCGTGCAAATGGTTCAATAATGGACATATCAGCTGAATACTTTGAAGGCAATAAAACTGGGACCAATGTCTCAGACATTGGCTTCAAGACAGTTGCATGCAGAGTACACACAGAGAAAGAATGCACAGTAGAAGTTGACAACCGAGTCGCAGCCAAATCATCAAAAAAAGTGACAACCTTTGCATCAAAATCAATTCTTGCCTTACTGTCAGTCAAGAAGTCTAACCCAAGAATCAGACTATATCCCATCTGTGGCAAAATCAAGAATTCATAAGGAATACTCAAACCGGAAAGTTTAACAGTAATGTCTGCACGACCTTGTACTCGAACAGGATGACCATCAGCCAAAAATACATTTTTGGTGTCATCATCTCTCAATGGTTGAACAGGAAGTTTCAATTTATGCAAAAATTCAGCACTGATGCACGAGACACTGGCGCCTGAGTCAAGCAAACATTGAGCAGTGCGGTTCCTAACTTGTACAGTAATTGTATTTCTATACATCGCAATTTTGTCAGTCTGTGCATAAATTCTGTTCTTAGCCCCAACCGTCATTTGTGGACGGCGGGAAGCGAATTCCTATGTTTGGCTAAAGCGACCAGAGGGCGCTCTGGTTGACCTGCAAACAGACTGTAAGTGGTCCCTTTTCCCGCATCTGAAACAAGTGACACCCTTGGCGCGACAGAAGTTATTAGGAGCATGATTACCTCCGCAATTACTGCAAGATGACTTGGAAGCTGAACGCCAGGAGGTCTGTCGGTAAGGAAGTTGAGAGCAATTCCACGATCGACCTTGCGAGTACCTCGGAGTGTTCCCAAGATACCTCGGCGAATAAGACTGTTGTGGCTGTTGATAGTTACCAGGGCGTGGGTGATAGTCTCTTGACGATGTCGTGTAGGCTTCCAGACGTGTTGTCTCCAACGATGGATCAGGTAGCAAATCAAAGGTGACATGACGCGGCGAAGATGACAATGTTCTGTGGCCAGTAGAACTTACCGCAGCGACATTGGTCAGATGAAGCTGTTTCAATTCCTCACGGATAGCAGCTAGTTCAGAGACCGTTTGACGAATGTGTTGACCTGCATCAGAATGATCGTCCAGGGACAACTCCGTCAATCGACCCCATTTCTGCAGATCCTCTATGGTGGTTATATCATGGTGAATGACATGTTGTCTAATGTTAGAGCGTAGGCCATTCAACGCCACGAGAAATGTTTGGTCAGCTCCAACTCCAAGTTTTTGGGCAGCTTTTTGGACAACAGTTGAAAAGTCATCGACAGACTGGTGTGGCAATTGTCGAATCTGCCACAGGTCCGCAGATCGTTTCCAGGCATCCGAAGGATGTGGACCGTATCGCAGAATCAAGGCATCACGCAATGCAGTGAAACTGTCCCGAGTGGCCTGTGATTGAGTGTTGAACCACAGCGCTGCACCATCCTTAAGGAGGAGAGGTAACGCGGCCAATTTCTGACCTCCGGACATAGCTCTAAAGGTAGCCCAAAGGTCATAGTTATTCAGGAACTCGAGAACGTCTTCCTGCGGTTTGCCCGTGAATGGTGCAGGAACCAAGGTATTGCCAGCCATTTCAGAATCAGATGAATCAGCGTCAGAGGAATGAGAGGAATCAGCGTCAGAATCGTCAAGGACAGCGTAGACTGGCTGACTAACAGCGTTTGCCGGTTGTCCAAAATGAAACGGTGCCGCAGAGGAAAAATTGTCTGCCGGTGGTGTCAAAATTGTTGGCGATGGAGGCGTAGAGGTTAGAACGTCAGCAGCTGGAGCCAAGTAAGTAGATGAAGAATCAGTTGAAATGTTCGAAGACTGCGGCAGCAAAGATATGTGTGACTCCGGAGGAGAGAAGTCCAACGACGATGGTAATAGCTTACCCGATCGAAGATTGTATCTGCCAGATGTTGGATTGATGGGTACACTCATCGATATACCAGCGCTGAGCGGTCACAGAACTGCTGGAACGGAACTGCTGGATCGGATGTAGACGAGAGGTCGGATCGTTCTGAAGCGGTTCTCCACCACCTGTAGCGGCCGTTGTTGGCTACTTCGTTGATAGATAACACTCATTAATTTAATATTTACTTTATTGTTAACTTGCAATTAACTACGTTGACTACAATAGTTAATATTCGATTCATCTACACGCACTCTCAATTCACTCACTACACACTGTTGTTGTTCCTACCACCGTCGTTCGTTTCCGTTCTTCCCTTCTCTCTCCTCGTTTCCCAAAACATGCCTCTTAATACATAAGTGACTTGTGCTGATGATGATGATAGCTGAGCCTTCCTACCTACAGCTCGCATGCAACAGACACATTATGTACACGACCGAATGAATGGATGACTGTATGTATGACCACTATACATGCACTACTGTTCTTCTTTTTCGTTTTATAATCTTAACTATGTGTTATCGCTAATAATATTATACCCGCCATTATTATTTAATTTTAATATGGGTGACCCCTAAGTTAGCGGGGCTTATGCCCCTTTTGGGTCGCCCTTGGTCCTTGTTCAGTGCTGACTATGACAATGGTTTAATGTTTTTTCTTGTTGTTACTTGCCCTGACTATAACAATCTATGGTTTAATGCTTTTTTGCTGTCACTTGCACTGTTCATGGCTCAATAAAGATTGATTGATTAATTGATTGATTGATTGATTGATTGATTGATTGATTGATTGATTGATTGATTGATTGATTGATTGATTGATACTGTGGAAACAACCATGTCTACAAAAGTCAAATAAATGCAGCGAAGTAATTCTTTGATTTCTACGAATAAGTTCTATCGATGAGTGAAGGACAACTTTTACTTAATCCCTTCCCAATGAAAGTTGTCTGCTCATGTGACAATCAACGAGGCAGAGGCGTAGCGACCGCCCTCCGTACCCTCCGACCGGAGGGTACGGAAGGGGGCCCCAGAAAGTGGCAAAAACTATAACGACTGATTAACCAATTTGCGGAGAACAAGGCTCGAAGGGAGCGCTTTGCGTAAATGGAATACATGTACACTGTGGGGCGTAGGCCTATGTATACATAATATGAACCCTGTATATTGTATATTACCGCATTTCAGTTTCTGCATTGTAAGGGACCCCAGACGTATGTTCGGAGGGGGCCACGTTCTTTGTTGCTACGGCTCTGCAACGAGGAGTCTAGTTACGGTACGTTAAGTCTCCGAAAAAAATCTAGCAAGAAAGTAATAGATGCTGGTTAACGATACGAAGAAGGAACTTTTTCGTTGTGTTTATAGAGTTCTCTTGTTCTACATTGACCTCGTGTTACTGTCTCCGCCATGTTTTGATGTATGCGTCGTGCACGAGATTGCATCTTCGCCCTGCTGCGCTTTTACCTGCTCGTCGAAGATATGAATAAACTAGTTCTTTCGCTGCAGCTGTAATTGCAGAAGCGGCTGATTGATCTAACTGTCGATCAATTAATCGATCTGCTGAAGACCGTCCGGATAATTCGTCCAGGATCAATACAACGTTCAACTGCGCATGACGAACGTTTCCTGTCATATTAACTGAATGAAAAATGACAGGAAACGGTGGAGTGGCTGGAAAGGCTGGGAGGAAAATGGTCTACGCCATGATTAGCAACGGACGGGATTCGATGTGTATGGCGAAAAGGCGAACTTTCATCTCAAAGAACTCGGAACAGTTTAAAAGTGCCTTTGCCATGCGCAGTGGCGTCTACTAATGGAGGGGTTGGGAGAACGATCTCCCACGGTTGCCAGATGTGGTAGGGTTTAACGTTCTGGACATAAACTAGAGAGTTGTTGATTTCCGATAATATATTTAATTTGTATAACATGGTTTGTTGTATCGAAAGCACATGTTATCTCGGAGTAACGAGCCCCAAGGTTCGTTTGAAGTAGCATATTTTGTTATGACCATAGTTGTGGACTATGTATACAATAATTAATTACTAAATTACTAAATTAATTTACAGTTCCTAGTGATTTCGGATCTTCTTTTATATAAGTCATCCATAGTGGGTTTTTTCTCCCATTGCGGGTGGGGTTAGGCCCTGCGAGTGTAGGTGAAGGCGCTATAAAAGTTCAGTCACATCTCCAATTGAGGTGAATTTTTCTCATATATCACCGATTCTATTTGAAGTTCAGTTCGGCACCGAGTATTTCTCAGCCCTTAGGGTCTTCAATGATCAAGTCTTGGGAAGCCATCAGGAACTGTTCGCCGCGTAGTAACAGGTTGTCCGCGAAATTCTTATCTGAGAAGCCGTTATTGTCATCTGTTCGTTGCCGTGGGGATAAATTAGTCCTGCGAAATCCTCATTCGACAAATATCCACAGCGTCATTGCCAGGGGCGCCCGCAGCGTGACGCACTGGACGCACGTGCATCCACTCATCAAATCAAATACATACAAGGAATAGGCATCGCATCGATATTTTTGTTAGACGGCAATACGGCATGTTAATGCATTAGATGTTATCTAAATTAAATTTTTTGTTTGTTACGCTTGTGACTGCTCATTACTCTATATATGGCAGCTGGTTCAATTTTCTTACTTATATAGGCTATCTATGGTAGCAAAGCGGCCATATTATTTGTTTACGAGAGGGCTGTGCGTCCAATTTTTAAGCCTGTGGGCGCCTCTGCATGGTCATTGCGCCAAAGCAAACCTCGTTTCGTTCTGCCGTTACTGCGTCGTCTTTGTGCACTTTAGTTTCGCTTCTTCTCGATTCATTGGAGTCCACGGTATATTGTGTGAAATTTAGTTTTTTTTATGTTTCGTTGACTTTGAACTTTCTCGTGTTTTCCAGTGTGTTCATCTGTAGTAATCGTTGTTTGCTTATTATGAATATGACTTAGATTATTAATAATTGTGAATGTTTCCTATTGTCTTATAATTTTCAAACATTATCCTCAAACAGCCTCGCAGGTCCGAATAATTGGTTAGATCGGGGATTTAATTAGGGCCACAAGGAAGAACGCAACAATTCATTTAGTCTTATCTCGTTTAGTCTTATTTCGTTTAACCTTCTCTTGTCAAAAGTGTGATTCATCCTTAATCGGTTATATATTGTATGAAATTTAGTTTTTTTATGTTTCGTTGACTTTGAATTTTCTCTTGTTTTCTAGTGTCTTCATCTGTTGTAATCGTTGTTTGCTTATCATGAATATAACTTAGATTAATAATAATTTTTAATGTTTCCTGTTGTCTTATAATTTTCAAACATTATCCTCAAACAGCCTGGCAGGTCCAAATAATTGGTTAGATCGGGGATTTAATAGGGCCACAAGGGAAGAACGCAACAATTCATTTAGTCTTATCTCGTTTAGTCTTATTTCGTTTAACCTTCTCTTGTCAAAAGTGTGATTCATCCTTAATCGGTTCTGTGAACTTGACACAATGCCGGTGCCTTAGTGCTTTAGCTTTGTATATCTTATTTCGAGACTATCTAAGAAACTACGTAATTAGCTTTCCGAGATGTGTCTGCTGAGCGAATAACTGCAACGCCTTAACTAAATTTGTCTTCTGCAAATAGGCACTGATGCCATTACAGGCATTATTACGGCTTGGATTTTGTGGACGATGAATTTATTTATTTATACTTTATATATGATGCTGGAGCTGTGATCTGATCTGATACAGAGGCTTCAAATTCCATACCTGTTGATCTTCTGTTCTGTCCCAATTAGGACACAGACGTCATTCTTTGCTATCGTTGCTCTTAAACAATCCGATCTTTTCGGCAGAAGTTCACACTCTGTATCTCTCCCTGTAGGTGCCTTGGCTGTCCTTGTTTCCCTGTCTCTACTTCGTTGTGGACATGTGACTGCATACATAATTATGCCTCCGTTTCTATGGCTTCAGTTTTTCTCTCTTTGTTTCTGCTTCCACGTGTGTCTGTCTATGTCTCACTCTGTCTCTTTCTTTCTTTCTTTCTTTCTTTCTTTCTTTCTTTCATTTTCGTCTTCTGTCTGTCTCTCTGTATTTTCGTTATTTATCTGCCCTTCTGTTTGTCTATCTATCTATCTATCTATCTATCTATCTATCTATCTATCTATCTATCTATCTATCTATCTATCTATCTATCTATCTATCTATCTATCTATCCATCCATCCATCCATCCATCCATCCATCCATCCATCCATCCATCCACCCACCCACCCACCCACCCACCCACCCACCCACCCACCCACCCATCCATCCATCCATCCATCCATCCATCCATCCATCCATCCATCCATCCATCCATCTATCTATCTGTTCTGTCTGTCTGTCTGTCTGTCTGTCTGTTAGTCTGTTAGTCTGTCAGTCAGTCTGTCAGTCAGTCAGTCAGTCAGTCAGTCAGTCTGTCTGTCTCTGTCTGTCTGCTGTCTGTCTATCTATCAATCTATCTATCTATCTATCTGTTCTGTTCTGTCTGTCTGTCTGTCAGTCTGTCAGTCTGTCAGTCAGTCAGTCTGTCTGTCTCTGTCTGTCTGCTGTCTGTATGTCTGTCTGTCTGTCTGTCTGTCTGTCTGTCTGTCTGTCTGTCTGTCTATCTATCTATCTATCTATCTATCTATCTATCTATCTGTTCTGTCTGTCAGTCTGTCAGTCAGTCAGTCAGTCAGTCAGTCAGTCAGTCTGTCTCTGTCTGTTTGCTGTCTGTATGTCTGTCTGTATGTCTGTCTGTCTGTCTGTCTGTCTGTCTGTCTGTCTGTCTATCTATCTATCTATCTATCTATCTATCCATCTGTTCTGTCTGCCTTTCTGTCTGTCTTTCTGTCTGTCTTACTGTCTGTCGGTCTGCCTGTATGTCTGTCTGTCTATCAATCAATCTACCTATCACTCCATCCATTCATTCATTTATTCACCTGTACCTGCTTCCTTGTTTCTTAGTTTTTTCCTTGCTTCCTTTCTTCCTCTCATCCTTCATCCATTTTCTGTTCTGGTGCTCGGTTGACATTTAGCTGTGATACTGCTGACGTCAGAGTCTCATAACCGTCATCAATGAAACTGCTTACTTGAAGGAGGGTTGTTACCGTCGGACTGAACACGAAGCTGCTTCAGGTGCATTGGTGTTGGTTACACGAAGAGTGCAGTTGGTCTGCGAATAGCCATGAAACCAAAGATACGACTACACCTTTCATAGATGATTGAACGTAGAGGTCAAGATACATAATTTATTGGTGAACTGTCACGCAAATCGTACAATCCAAGTAATATCTGTCTTATGTCATCCACTGTGACATGCAACGTTACAGACAGCCATATTGGTTTGGTCGTCTTGTTCACTGGCAGGCAGGCAGGCAGGCAGGCAGGCAGGCAGGCAGGCAGGCAGGCAGGCAGGCAGGCAGGCAGGCAGGCAGGCAGGCAGGCAGGCAGGCAGGCAGGCAGGCAGGCAGGCAGTACCAACGCCCCAGCACGCCTTTCGATGCGTAACATCTATAGATTCATCCAACAGTCCGAGACACGTGATCGCTGCGTTTCAGCTAGACGCATTCAATATATTGGCAAGCACATAATCGACGTTGTGAACAAACAAATCAACAACCTGATGACTCATCGACGTGACATCATAGAAATTTCTGTTGCAAACACCTGCTAAAAACTTCCTGACTCTGCTGCATTAATTTGCTAAAGTGTGTTCTAAGTCAATTGACTCGATGTCGTTGGGTGCTAACTCAATTTCCTAGATTGATTCCCTTAAGTATTTGAATGGGCATTTAGTGGGTGGCCGTAGACACGTTTGATGTCGACTCTTTGAAACGGTCGTTCTACTGTGCTTTCAATTGTGTTGCATCTCATGCCTCCAATTTAGATGAAATTTCACATCTCTACTTACGAGAGACCTACATACTCCTTGCCTCTTTTGACCTTGTAGACTTTATCTACAAGACAACCGACTAAATTGACTTATGCTGGAACTCTGTATATTCGGGTTTAAGAAAGTGTTAAAAAGTTTGATTTTTAATGGACTATACAGACTGAATTTTAACTTAGGCCTACTTCTCTGACGAAAGTACCTCGCTGTAAATTGTATTTCCATGTGTACTTTCTGTAAATGTTGCTATTCATAATTTGCTGTTCACTTAGGCTACTTATTAGATACTTACCATAATAGCGATTGCCTTGTCTTGGTATTCATGAATAAACATGATGTCATTAGGGGCTACCCAATTGTGTAGTAATTATGATGACTTGTGTACAATGAGCTGATCTGCTGTTGACTCTAATCATGGGCTTAACTTTGGTCTAAAAGTTAGGGGTAGGCCTACTTCTTACATACACGATGCAAGGCGCAGACTGCGATCTCTGAAGGCACAATAATAAAATATTGATTCGCATTGTTTAAAAAGTGGGGTGCGGCACCCCCAGTCTAAAAAGTGGGGGTACGGTACCCCCAGTCCAAAAAGTGAGGATACGGTAGCCCAGTCCAAAAAGTCGGAGTACGGGTACCCCTCGTACGGCCCCAAAACGCAAATTACGCCTATGACTTTAATTGATTCTCTGTGTTTGTCTTTTCTTCTTTTTGTATTGGTTGATTGTGTCGGCTTATTTGCGTAATAAAGGTTTTAATTAAATTATGTTGCCACTTTACTACATCACGACAATATATAAATAAACATGTATGCATGAATACATATTCTGTCTATTCGAAAACTTGCACGGTGTTAGCCTGGCTGTCTGTGTTCTTGTGTTCATGAGTTTTTATAGCGCTGTTGTAATTGACCACATTTTGAAAGTGTTGGGTGATGTAGTTAGTTGAGCACCAAATGATCGATCAGGTCCATCTAAAAGCCAGGGGTTAATTCGAAACCTTTGCTATGGAATCCGATTAGGACTTGAGTGATTCTGCTGACCCATCAGGCGATCTTTAACACTGACCCACTATAGTGAAGGCTGCAGCGGCACAAAAGCTCTTAGAAATACGCTGACGTGAAAAACATTGCAAGGACTGAGAATTCTAAATGAACACCGTATTACGTTAAAGGGGCAGAAACAACAAGCAATATGAAAATGAAAATGCACAGAGGGTATCAATGTCAAAAAACTAAACTTTACTAAAGATCAGTGACTATGCTGCCAGCATTTCCATGGGCACTAGATGGAACTCATACGGTCTCTATACGGGACCCATATGGGAATAGGGGTCCCAGATAGGATCCAAGTGGGTATGTTAGCAAGGTAATACGCTTGTGTAAGGTCAAGGACTGAGCAGTCTTAGGGTCAATAATATTCGTTCAGCCCAATGAACCATTTTAAATCCAAAGTCTGTGCAATCTAGGCCACAAGGCAAAGCACTCAAGTTGTCTGCACGACACCCGTTCGAGTGTAGGAAACACATGTACAGATGAAACTGAACATTTATATAGCGCCTGATAAAAGACTGTCGACGTAGTCTGCACGATCGGTCCATTTGACCTTTTAGACGGATCACAGACGAAAGGCTTGAACGATATATCTACTGCACTTCCGCTTTCACGACAAATGATCCCAGTGCACAAATGCCGTCAATACATATACGATGCAATTTATATACATGTATCATATATATAGGACATAATATACAGTATGTCTAATAAACTGTATATATATATAATATACAAACTTACAATAAGCAAGCATAGTTATGCTACTCTGCAATAAATCTTCCACTCTTTGATTTCATTGGTCTGTCCTGGAATTCTCTCCATTGCCTTCTTCTTCTCAACTTTTCTTTTTATAACTTTTTAAAAACTTCTCTTCTGAACTCTTCCACCTCTCTGCTTCCGGAATTCACTAATTCAGTTATTCACCTATTAACCCATCTTACGTTCACCAATTCACTCATTCAGTGCACAGATTCATTCAATATTAACTTAACCATATCGTCCTGTCTCTGCCTATTCGCCCCATCCGCCGTCCAGCTCCTCCGCCAAACCCCTGGGGTCGTCCCATCCTCCGCGCAGCACCTCCTCCCAATCCCCTGGGGTTCACGACATCGTGTTGCTTGTTTAATTGAACTTTAAATCTGTACAGTGTGCACACTTACGATGTTTCTATAATGTTTCAGTATTTAACAGTAGTGGATCCAGGGCCGGGTTAACCACTCGGGGGGCCCTATGCTAATTTTGCACGGGGGGGCACTTGTCGTACTGAACATGGAATGATGGGGACTCCGTAAAAGACATATGACAGTCAACTGTAACAAAACAGAGCAGCAATGTGCCCTGCTGCTCAAATTTGTAATCAATGCACGTTGCTCACAACACTACATTTTGGGACTATGTCTAAGGTTGTTTCACATGTTAGAGTATATTGCCAACATAAAGTTAGCGTAGAAATATAATCAAAATTCGAAACTTTTCTCTTCATTTTTAACAGCTCAGAAACATTTGCGACTTTTAGCAGCTGCAAACCTAGGCCTAATGTTCATCAAATGAAATGGATTTAAGTATAAGGGGCCTATCACTCTCAAGACAGATAGTGAAAATCGATCTTTTTTGCTACTCATAAGCAGACATTGGAAGCAGGTGTTCCTGAACCTTGAAATGGGCTGAAAAGCAACCATTTTCTTAGTTGACGATCACCATTCGCTGGCCAAGAATAAAACAGCTTATTATTGAAGTGACAAAATTGTCTCTTGCACAAAGTGGGCAGTCATTGGACTCGGACGCAGGGGAGTAACTTTGGTCTAAAAAGTGGTGGGGAACCAATTTCTTACATACACGAAGCAAGGCGGAGACTGCGTTCTCTGGGAAGGCACAATAATAAAATATTGATTGGCATCGTTAAAAAAGTGGGGGTACGGTACGCCCAGTCCAAAAAGTGGGGGTACGGGTACCCCTCGTACCCCCACAAATTACGCCTATGCTCGGACGTGTTTCTACAGGTTTCTGATCTCTTTTCGAGCCAATGCTCAATATTGGCCGCTGTAACTTTGGCCTAACTGGCAACCATTCATAGGTATCAGTCGAGTAACAAGGAGGTTTTGTAAACTTTGACGATTCGTTTTCAGACGAATGTGTAACAATTGTTTCAAGAAGTTCAACATTGTGACCATGACCATGACGACAATCTGTGGGTATATAGTTATGCAGTGTCATGCAAGTAGTCACAGCTCACAGTTAGTGATGTGAGTGGGATATCCCTATTATTAATTATGTCGACGTCATCCCAATGGTATCAAACCATTGGTTGTGCTCTTTTATCGCCGCCTTTTACTTTGACTCGTTCAGGAAATATATCAAAACTGAAGCACACGAAGATCAATCATTCTCATTCTTTTCTTCAGCAAGTTAATTGGCATTTCTTTGCAGCGAAAAGCAGAAAGGTTCTAGGCATTGCGTCCGTTTAAAACATTACAACTAAAACTTAAATCCAGGGAGCGAATTGCGTCGGATTAAAACAAAAGTACCGTCAGTATGGACTTTTATAATTGATAACAAATAATTAAGTTGGTTTCATAAATACTGTGTTTGTCCTGCAGCATGCCGACCGAGGTCGGGGGGCCCCCTTCAAGCGGGGGGCCCATGCTAAAGCATATTGAGCATACTGGTTAATCCGGCCCTGAGTGGATCTTATAATTATACATAACCTGGATTATTAATAACTTATCAATAACATTAATATATATATATATATATATTATGCAGAGTCTTTAAAGAACCTTTCGAAGGTACTACTCATAATATAATTCTCATGCACATGAGTCTAAACTGCGAGGGCGTTTGTTGGAGACTTCACCCACCGCGGCCTAAGCTAACCCCAGTTGCTATGTGACTGCGTGATGTGACTGCGTGTGATGCAAATACGTTTATTAAAACCCTCCGTCTCTCCTTTTTTATCCGGCGGGAAGGCAGTCGGTGCGCGCCGCCGGTCAGGCGCAGATAAGAACCATCGTCGGTCGGTCGGTCGGTCGAACCGCAACAGAGTCGGGACACGTACGCGCCAGTTGTTACTATCTGTCGCTGACGATGGAGACTGGAGGGATGATCCGTTCGTTTAGTTGACAGTCGTCTGACTGCGGCGGATGGAAAGCAAGGTCAGAGGAATTCTAATGAATCAGAGCCCGTCAGCTGAACGACGACGTCTCATCAAAGAAGGAGACTGCTGCAGGGATAGAAGTTTCAGGTTGAACACACGAATAATTCGTTTGGAATGGCAATAATTCTAAAATTGAGATAAGGTAAAATATAGGTACTTCAATTGTACTTGTATGATGATGATGATGATGATGATGATGATGATGATGATGATGATGATGATGATGATGATGATGGATGATGATGATGATGATGATGATGATGATGATGATGGATGATGATGATGATGATGATCACGATGACGGTTACAATTGTGTAGGTGGTTGTGGTGGCAGTGTTGGTGGTGCTGATGTTCATAAAGAAGGGGAATTGGAAGAGGAGGAAACAGAGGAGGGTGGAACAAAGATTAAAAATCTGGTGTGCGTTACCAAGTTCTGAAATAAGAAATGATTATTGCGTTCCTTGTTAACTGTTTATTGTGCATTGCTGTTTGTAAAACGAAACGCAGGCGTTTGTCTGCGCTGTTTAAGACTACTTACTCCCTTACTTATTCATCCTTTATCTTCATTTTGAGCAGCATATTTATTTACTGAACTTTTATGCAGGCAATTTGCCTCAAAACTCAGTGACCCTTCAATTCAGAAATTTCGATAAATATGGTGAGGTTTTTCATTTATTGGCGCTATGTCATTTTTCCAAACAAATTGGAAAGCAACATTCATCCTTTAGGATATACTGGTTCAACATAAGTGAAGATAAGCCTATACATGGTTTAGATTCCGTGTCGATTATCCGTCTCTGATGTGTCGATTTGGGGGTGACGTCCAAATTACTCTATAATTTACTACACTTATAATTTTTCAGATCTAAGTCGAGTATAACTGCAACTGAAGTCTTTTTGGCCGTAATCGACGTTCTTACCATCCTGGTCGCTGTCATCACTTTCGTTTTTGTCGTCGTCGTCATCGTCGTCATCATCATCTCGTTTGGCGTTGCGTTTACGACGGGAACGAAATTACATCCTGGTGAACGGGAATTTCGCATTTGACAGACGCGGTTTTCTTCCACTTACTCTGAGAACACCGCACCGTCACTATTTCTAGCCATTACGTCAACAGGACACAATTTATAGCGGAAGAGGAACGTTCCAACTGATTCAAACTATTTTCCGCAGTTTATTACGTCCTTGTCCACGTAAGTCATTCAGACATTTATAACTGGTTAGCACCGTCGACTGATGACTAGTCATTCGATACAATGACAATAACGACAGCAGCAACAATGCAGAATGGAAAATGAAAATCCTGCCGCTGAAGCCAACCATAAATCCCTCCCCGTGTCTCAATTGCGATGCACTGATTCAGTCGAACACTGAACTGATCGAGAACATTCGCTCTGTAGCGGTCGAAAGAAGTCGTCGTTTGCTGTCACGAAGACCACCTAGGGTCACGAACACTGCATACCGTCACAGCTTCTCTATTGTCACGAGGACCGCCAAATGACACGAGGATAATTGATTTTCATGAGGATATCTACATTAAATCAAGAATTGTAAAAAATCACGAATTCATCAAACAGGACGATCTAGCTACATATAAGTCGACATCCTTAGGGATCGGATTCAGCGACAGAGATCATGAATAGCATCCAATAGCTACAAAGACCAAGAACGCACCCTAACGGAACGAGTACGATATACGAGGATGGCGACAAACTCCTGTGACATTGAATCGTGGCCATACAGCGACTTCACCCAGCTCGACCAAGTACGTTACGCCTTCATCGTGCTTTACGTACTCGTCATCGGGCTATCGTTGCTAGGCAACCTGATGGTCATCGTGACCGTATGTCGGAACAAACATATGCGTACGGTGACCAACTACTACGTGGTCAATCTGGCCACCTCGGACACTCTCGTGGCCCTGCTGGTCATGCCTCTCAAAGTGCTCGAATACACGGCGCCCTGTAACTGGTTCATCTTCGAGAGTGACTCGCTCTGTGCCCTTCTCTACTTCACCCTTCCGGTGTTTGTTTTCTCCAGCGTACTCACGCTCATCGCCATTTCAGTTGAAAGGTAAGAGGTTCACTTGTCGTAAATGGACGTTAATGCAATGTAAATGCATCCTAAATATGGATGTAAATGTTAATGCGCATCCTAAAGTGAATGGTAAAATCGATGTAATGTAATGGAATATTTTTATAGAGCCTTTCAAATATCTTTTAAGGCGCACATGTCTTTACTAAGGGATATGAAAGTTCGTTAAGAGCAGCAAGTTCATCTGAAACTCCTGAAAAAACACCAGGCCATCTACCACCTGATTCGCAAGATTCGCAATAGACACCGCTCGCTTACTGCTCAAGCCACCATGACCCCGATGCACGCATACTTGTTCACCAAGGTCAACATAATATGCGCAATGCCATTTAATATTAATAATAATAATAATAATAATAATAATAATAATAATAATAATAATAATAATAATAATAATAATAATAATAATAATATTAATAATAATAATAATAATAATAATAATAACAATAATAATAATAATAATCTTTTCTTTATTTAAGCGCCTGCTAACCTCACTGCGCTGTACAGTGAACATACATATAGTAGAAACGGCAGCCACGCAGGGCGCCTTACATACATGTATACAGTAGAAGCACATGATAACAGTTTTACAGGAGTCGAATATAACTGTTTTATACGGCAGCCACCAGGGCGCCAGTCACGGCCTACTATTCATTTAACCACCGCCGCCACCTAGCGAGTGGAAGGCTGAATAAACCTAACGGGGTCGACGGGAATCGATCTTGGTACCTATAGACTGCTCTTCACGCCAGTGTGTTGTCCATTACTCTACGCCCCCCCCCTCAAGCAGGTCTGTAACACTTCCCGTCACATGTCAGTTGCATTCTCTTCTAATTGCCTAATGAGTTTCTCTTTGAAGTGGTGCTGTGTTAATTAGCAATTACATGTACAGTTAAGATAAATTAATGAACCTAAGGTGACTCGATTAATCTGCGGTATACCTGGTTTTGGGCAAATATCTAATTTATGTGGGAGGAACTGCACTGATTACCTGCGCAAAACTCACGCCTCTGTCAACAACAGTCATCGTAAGTGCGTTAATGGAGTCGAACGCTCTTTCGGGTGACTTGTCATTCCAATACGATGCACTGAAATTCCAACTCCAGACACAGATGTGAAAGATCGTCACTTGCCTTAAGCCTTAAGCCCTAGCAAAAGATTCGATGAACAGCTGTATAGGCTGGTGTCTGAAATGAGAAATCCTTCACGTGGAAAGACATCCGTTCCAGGTGTTCATTGTAAATACATGCTCCATCTTATCTCAAGGAGCTTGTATCTTGTCTCATCCACCACTCTGGCCGTAGATTTCTTCGTTGAGCTGCGCAAGGTAACCTGGTTGTATTACTGACTTGAACTTCCACGGTCCAGCTTAGAAATTTTGGTTGGTCAAGCAATCAATATTTGCACCGCAAACTGCGACGCAATCTCGTTGATTTTTCTCTATCTGTTTTTTGTTGTTGTAAACGATAGAAACCCATTCTATTCGAACGTGGTTTGTGTTGTGAGGACTGAAGCGCCTCTAATTAGTTTCTATTGAAGTGGCGCTGTATTGTGGGGCGTGGTGGCTCAGTGGTAAGTTCGGCGCCTTGTGACCGGAGGGTTGCAGGTTCGAATCCCACTCTAGCCGCTGCGTACGGACCTTGGGCAAGTCCTTCACTCGCAATTGCTCGTGGCGCTTCGGTGTGAAAACTCCGACACAGTATACCAATGCTGTCGTCGGGAGCGCCTCTGAGTAGTAGTAGACTTGAGGAGGCGCTATAGAAATATCCGGAATAAATAAATAAAAATAAATATTAGTTTTGCGATTAAAATTACATTTGCAGTTACAAATACAATACAGTAATGGACCTAAGGTGCTACAGAACTATGTTAAGTTGTATACATTGCATACAAATGTAAATCGTTCATCCATTCGTTACATGATTTTGTGTTTGATTAATGCTTAATTATAAAATGTAGAACAGTGATCGATGGCAGATTGGAAGGAAGGAAGGAAGACAGTAGACTATACAGAAAGATGGCTGGACAGGAGAATAGACGGAGTCGGATGTTATCTGGGCAGACGTAACGAAAAACTGCGCCAATGGATTTCTGGATCTACCTTAAGGCGAAGTGGTTGATAAGCAAAGAAGCCAGCTAGGAAGAGGGAAAGACCAGGAAGTAGTGTAAAAAGAATGGTGTCATCGAATTGCTGGAAACGCCTTATGACGGTCTGGATGATGAACAAAGAAACCTGGTTTTAAGTTCAAGAGAACTAAAGGACGGGCGCAGAGCACAGAAGAATGGATCTGCTGCTGTAGGACAGAACGCCGAAGCAAAACAGACAACATGCATACATTGCGGTCAGTGGCTTCTTTAAAGGAGCTATAAAAATAGCCATATAGGTAGGTCTATATGAATACATGCAAACTGATGCTGAAATACATCGTTCTTATGTTACTTAAGCTTTTGACGTTCAACGCATAACGCAGGCATGCTGTTCTGAATGTTTGTCTGTAAACATCGCGTTATCGCAAAGTGAGCCTAGCGTCTCTGCAATCAATTGATCTACGATACATGCAAAGTGACTTTATAGATCCTCTTAGAGTCGCTCTCCAGACAGGGTCTCGAAAGGCGCAACGTAACTGTCGCTTTATAATAGGCTATATCATATATGGGTGAAAGGTGATCCTATACTTGGAGATTGTTTCCAATTAAACGAAGAGAATTTATAGAGTGGCACTGGATGACTCATTGGGAATGGTCGCAAGGAAGTGTGAGGAGGAGGTAGAAGAGATAGAGGAGAAAAAGGAGGAGGGAGAGTAGGAGGAAGAAGATTAGGAAGATGGATGAGAGCGAATAGGAAAAAGAAGACGAGGAGGCGATAGAAAAAGAAAAGAAAGAGGAGGAGGAGAAGGAGGTAGAGTAGGAGGAAAAGAAGGAGTAGGAAGAGGGCTGGATTCAATAGTGGAAGAGGGAAAATATAGAAGTGGTAAAAAATGGGTGAAAGAAGTGGCATAGGAGCCGTCGTAGATGGGAAAGGAGCATGCGAAAAAGCGAGATCGTTGTGAAGACAGTTGAAATGGAGTAAAAGAAAGTGGAAATATAGGAGGAGCAGAGGAAGATGAAGAGGAGAGGAAAGAAGCGAAAAGGAGGAAGATGGTTGGGGCTGGAAATAGATTCACAGGTTTATATCTCGGTTTGTTGCGATGACATTATCGACGAAGATTAATAATAATAATAATAATAATAATAATAATAATAATAATAATAATAATAATAATAATAATAATAATAATAATAACATCCAACGCTACAACCTAGTATCTTTTAAAGGTACCTTTCCGTCAAACCCTGAAGACGAGGCCTGACCCTCCAGACAATTACCCTGCTCCTAAATATTTTTTCCAAATCCCGAGGGATCATTGATACCTCGGGTAAAAAAAAAAAAAATAATAATAATAATAATAATACTAATAATAATAATAATAATAAATAGGAATAGAGGCCGTTCCAGATGATTTGCATATTTTAATTAATATTTAAGTCCCCAAGGGATCATATGTACCTTGGGGCAAAAAAAAAAATAATAATAATAATAACAATGACGACAATTTCTAAGGCGCCGTAACATAGCACATGCCGTTACAAGGGCGCCTTGACAAATATATGAAGATTGAATATGAATATGGAGCGGTTTAGAATCGATTATCTAAAGCAATCTCTCGAAATGACGTCGAGAAACAGACAAACATACAGACAGACAGAGAGACAGACAAGCAGAGACGACACCGAGGTTGAATTACGCGGAGAGACAAGCATACAGCTAGCCTTATGTTCGTCTGCCAATGAGAAATTGCAGTAAGTAGAACGACGGATGAATCGTTCCAGGAACGGAAGAATTTGGGCTTTACAGTCTCCATACTTGACAAATTTTAAGGCCATATCCTCAATTAAATATTCAATGCAGTTACATAGGCTGGCCTCATATTCAAAAGTCTTTTTCCTCACCATTTGATGCATTTAAAATGACCATATCATTTTAAAGGCCGGATTATAACAGTGGCGTCACTAGGGCTGGTGTCACCCGGTGCGGTAAGTCATGGTGCCACCCTAAAAAATGATGACTTTTTTGGAATTCATCTCCCCAAAAAAGTTGATAACTTTTTTTTAGTCATTCGCCTGTTTTTTACTTTTTACATTCTTCTTTTTCCGGTCTCCAACCACCATTATGCCATTACCAATTTTACCTCGTTACCTTTGACAGGAATTCGTCTCCCAAAAAAAGTTATGACCTCATATTCCAAAAATTTCATAATTTTCTCATGTTGGGTGTCACTCCCTCTGAGGGTGTCACCCGGTGCGGTCCGCACCCCCCGCACCTCCCTCGTGACGCCACTGGCCGGATATTTTTCTTTTTATCCTTATATTACGTTATACCTTACATTTCGTATGTCTTACCGTATTCTACATGGGCTTAACGTGACTTTATATATCGCTCTTGACACAATGTTCTCCGTCGACAACTGACTTCCTTGTTGTGCGCCTCAGTGGTTTTCTTATATTCTAAAAGTCAGGATTTGTGTAATGAAGATGTAGATGGCAAGCAGTATTGCCTTTCACGGGACTAATGAAATCTCCTGCTATTTTTCCCGGTTAAAGATCAACTATTGCAATGAACGTCTCGAACTTTTTGTGCCAGTGAGTACCTGCTTCCTGCTCGGAGGGACATCGTTCAGTCATCCGTGACAGAGGTTCAGCCATCGTCTTAGCTTTGCTCCTGCTGTTACGACTATTCATCGTTTTAGTAGCTTAGAATTCAGGGCTACGTGATGGTGCATGATATTCGACTCTCGGAAGTTATCCGATTTTCCAAGGAAAACTTCCTCACTTCTGGAGTCGGGAGAGCCTCTGAGTAGTTTCTTTGAAGAGGCGCTATATAAATCTATGGATGAATGAATGAATAATCAGATTTCATTTATATAACATCATAATTACAGGCAAAGCAAAGAGCGCATTTCACTGGTTTTGAGAAGACGATATACGGCTTATATAGAGATGCATACGAACATCCATACAATGCAAAAAAACAATCATTATCTCGTCTACTATGTTTTGACCTGATGCCATCTGGGTTTTGACCTGATGCCATCTGGTAAGGTTTGACCTTACAGGTCATAATCTCCGAAATCGACCTCACTCATTCGCCTTGCCCAACAAAGATACAGAGAACTTTCTGCCTAGAATGATGTTGAAAGGGATGTTTAGCCGCCTTCTCTCGGTGACCATTAGTGAGCAGTCAAGCTTAGCTGCTAACGACCGACTAGATAAATCTTAGATAATTTTGTTGCTCGCATTTGCTTCAAAAGAACTCAGGCGGACATCCTCTGCTTCTATAGTTAGACAGTTACATACAACACAAGTTGAACAATCGCGACCATTTGTAAATTGCTGCGTCCTTGACAGCAACGTTTTCTACCTGAATAAACGAATATACACACAACATGGTTTGTTCGGACTGATCTTTGATAAGTCTAATCTGGCCTATTATATAAGCTAGGCTAGCTAGCCAAGTCTACATGTGTGTGTGTTATGGCCAAGGCCGTAGCTAGGGGTGTTTTATGTGTTTGAATACCACCCGAAATTAAATCATGTAAAAGCTATGAGAGCTCACGATGCTCCTTCAAACCCCGTTGACTCGGTTGCTTGTCGGCTTGCTCATGGACGAGTCAACACCTCCGAAACATAATTCTGGCTACGGCCTTAGTTATGGCGTTGAGTAAGTTGAGTGTCCGGTGACCACAAGGTAGACTTCTTTAATATCATTCGTATCGTATTGTCAGACGACTTTTTCGAAGTTCGAACGGTCGGGCCTCAAACTCTCGCTTTGCTCAATGAATAGCGTATAGAGCAACTTAAAAACCACACAGCTGCTACATAGCGATTACTATCCATATAAATAAATAGTTCGATTTAACAGTTCTAACGTCGATGAGATGAAATGCGCTCTTTGCTTAAACTTATAAACTCCGACTCTACTCAAATGATCGACAATGTTCACACAGGTCCTAATGCATCAATAGGCCTATAGATCAGTGGTTCTCAACCTGTGGTCCGCGGACCACTGGTGGTCCGCGGCCATCTGCCTGGTGGTCCGCGAGCAAGGTCTACAATTTAGATTTTTACAATTAAAAGCATGCAAACAGACAAATTTTGTCAGTTTTTTAAATTTCTGTTTCATTTCAATCACTAAAATCGGCTAGATGGCAGCAAGAAACTAATAATGCGAGGATTTATGGTAAAAAAAATTTTTTTTATTAATTTGCTTTTGGCACAATTTTTAGTGGTGGTCCGCGACCGAGACACACAATTTAGAAGTGGTCCTCGAGTCTAAAAAGGTTGAGAACCGCTGCTATAGATCGTTGTCACACAGACTCAGCGTGACAGCCTTGACCTTTCACTGACTCAACTCGGTCGCAACATATACAACTATACTCTCTCGATACCAGAAGCAGAATGCCTTCAACCTCCTCACCACTATGCATGTTTAGGGGTCGTCCATTAATTATGTCCACTCATTTTAGGCAGTTTTTGACTCCCCCTTGTTAACCACAGTCAAACATGCAAGGACCCCTTCCCAATAAAATTATGTCAGAGAAATTTACCCCCACAAAAATTTCTAATTGTCAGAAAAGAAACTGAAAATATTAGATTTTCGAAAAGAACCCAGGATATTCACATTTAAGTGATGATGCAGCGCATTTTCTCATTTAACCTGGAAGCAATAAACAAGATAAGTTAAAACGAAGAAAATATCGCGTTTGATTCAATTACAAACAGAAAAGAAATAGATCACTCATAAAGACTATCCGAATCTCTGGTTGCTTTTTGATTAAATTATTGCTGACATCGGTTTGTCTGGAACAACCCTCCCCTTGTCAAGAATTGTCAAAAATTTTCAAACCTCCTGCCCCCTATTTTGTTGACATAATTAATGGCCGACCGACCCCTTAGCACCATCCACACATACGTTGACCGGTCGCCCTTATGTACCGCACACCAATTCACGCCCAGATTTTATGTAATATTGACTAGTAAAAAACTAAAAATTGCTAAATAGCTGAATGCTTGCAGCTAATTAATACATCACCTGGCATTCTCCAGATGCGTTAATCTGCTTTGACGAGATAATTTGACGTCGGACATTTCATCTTGGCAACGAGAAAAGATCGGTCGAAAACGAGTTTCGCAGGGCATATAATATGAAGCCTGATAATGCAGGAATATAATGAATACGAACACCACCGTACTAATGGAACGGTCCTGAGGTGCTTCTCGCATTTTCAGTGGTCACAAGTGCATTGACCTGGACAGAATAAGCCACAAGTCACATACAGGTGCAGTGAAGAAGGTGAGAAATAGCAAGGACAGAAAGGTCGACTAAACCAAGATAAGGCAAGGTAATGGTAAGCAAGGTAAAATGAAGCAAGGTAGGGTAAGGTTAAAAACAAGCAAGACCAAGGTAAGGTAAAGCAAAGTAAGTCAAGGTAACATGAGTTCTGAGGCAAAGGATTACAGTGTAAGTCTTCAGATCCGTGACCCAGAAATTTTAAGGATCTGTCGACTGGAACGCAAACACGATAACAACAATACAATCGGACAGACTTTCCTGAGGCGTCGTTAGAAAATAAAATATTAATTTCAAACCACAAGTCGAGTTCAGAGCTGAGAACGTAGAGTAGGTGAAGGGCAATTTCATTAGCAATCTGTCACCATGCCAAACAACATAATAGATCGGTCAATGTCGCATAGACAGACAAACAGACAGAGAGACAGACAGACATACAGACAGACAGACAGACAGACAGACAGACAGACAGACAGACAGACAGACAGACAGACAGACAGACATACAGACAGACAGACAGACAGAAACCTGTCGTGAAGTGATTGGTAGATGTTAAGGTTTTAATCTTCGGTTCGTAGATTAATTCTGTGGTTCGTCCAGAAGGAGGGCGGCTTGTGATTAGAAGCGTCGAGAGCAGAAGGGAATGGCCTCGGGTCACTGAAGAGCCTATGATGAATGAACAAATATTATCTTGAAGATACATGTAGTTGTTAGAACCATAGTCTGAATAAGGAGGGAAAATTTTCCCCTTCATTCTACAAAATGCACCTCAATATCAACAGCTTATATGCTGATCTCTCTCTCTCTCTCTCTCTCTCTCTCTCTCTCTCTCTCTCTCTCTCTCTCTCTCTCTCTCTCTCTCTCTCTCTCTCTCTCTCTCTCTCTCTCTCACTCGTCCTCTCTGCATGCCACTCTCTGCCCTCCCCTCTCCCCTTTCTCTTTCTTTCCTTTCTCCTCTCTCTCTCTCTCTCTCTCTCTCTCTCTCTCTCTCTCTCTCTCTCTCTCTCTCTCTCTCTCTCTCTCTCTCTCTCTCTCTCTCTCTCTCTCTCTCTCTCTCTCTCTCTCTCTCTCTCTCTCTCTCTCTCTCTCTCTCTCTCTCTCTCTCTCTCTCTCTCTCTCTCTCTTCCTTTCTCCTTCGCTCTCTCGCGTTCTATATTAAAGAAGAAATGGTAACAGCATTATCGTTCACGAAGGCGAGTCATTCAGAATACAATGTAGCAACGACTTAAAATGCCGGTTGTTCAATCCACTCTGTCATTCAGGATGCTGCAGAACCTAAACGTGCGTGGCTTTCTTGCTTCAACCTGTCTGTCTGTCTATCTGTCCGTATGTCTGACTACCTGTCCGTATGTCTGTCTGTCTGTCTCAGGATTGTCTAGGTATTTATTAGGAAATGTCCTTATATCGAGAGATGCCGGTGTCGCGAGATATTCTATCCCCCCTAAAGCGTATCCCCCCGGATGGAATAAACGGTTTAGAGTATCCGGTGGGATGAACCATTCTATCCCCCCTCGTCATACGCATCACGATAGCCTCGACGAAATTCCAGTCAAAATCACCAAAAACAAAGTAAATTGATTTCAGGTCGACGTACAAACTAAAGATACGCAATCAAAAATTTTATGTGTGCAATAAATCCAAACAGTACGACTGAATACACTTTGAAACCGCCAAAATGCAAACTAAACCGAAAACTCCATTTCGCTAAGGGGGATACGCATGTATGGGGGATACTCTATTTCGTGACACCGGCTCACAATAAAACTCAATTCACTGTGGCTAACTGTCTTATCTCAAAGGTGGATTCAGAGCTTCATATTTGGAATTGGTACAACTGAAATCTTGAAGCGTGCGTACCTCTTCTGCTTCATTCAACAGTTGTGGGATTTCTATGCTCTGGACGTAATCCGAATTTGCACCTGATGGTCACCTTGCCGCAGAATCCTGCTGCTTCTATTTGATGCTCATCTTTCATCTAATAAACTTCATAAACTTCTACGATCATCCACTAGGCAGTTATAAGCTGGAGTTGTGTGGGGCTCTGGTCCGGAGAGCAACGTGCGATTTGTGGTTGGCAGGAGAGGGTGAAAACAATTTTGGCAAAATCGAGCTGAGTTGAGAGGAAAGGCAGTGGAAAATTGATTCAGTCTGGTCAATAGGAAGTGAAATATGCACTGGCTGCCAGTCTGAACCAGAGGAACAATTTATCAGCAGGGCGAAAATACGAAAGGAAATGACGACGTGAAGCGGTGAGGATTGACCTTTGGGTATATATGAGCGAAATGTATGGGACAATTAACTTTAGTGATAATATGAACCAGGGAGAAGAAAGACCTTTTGACAGGAGCGAAACCCATAGGGCAGTTGGGGATAGTTTAATCAATGAGATTACGTGCTTTGGGCAGGTATGAATTCTATTGGAAACTGTGCATTCGATGGCTGGTTGTCCGATTTAGTTGGGTAGAAAGTATTCCTCATTTGTCCCTACAAACCACATCTTGGACGGTGCCTTAGCAAAGCTGCTGAGGTTGTAATCTGATTCGATCGAACTAGTAAAGGAAAGAATTAATTTTTCTTCAGCCTTAGATTTAACTTAGGCGCCATCTAAAGGCTTCTCTTCCGTTTCGTAACTTCATTTCATTTGCACCCGTTTCAAGGTCAACAGTTGCAGTAGGATGTGCACATACACACATGCATGCATGCATGAACTTATTGTTACAATAAGCTGGTTCCCGCGACTTCGCTTTTGTGGGCGCTGTAGAAATTTCGAGATTACGATTACGATTATATGCATGTATACATACATATATAATATACATATACACAGCATACATACATTCATGCTACATGAATATATGGGTCACGTGGGAAGCCAGCAAATGCGAGGCGTTTTTTTTTCTAGGAAATGTTATTTCCTTGCGTTCGACGTTTCCTTTGAGATGTCGATTCTCGTCTTCGTCATGGATCTGCTTCCGGAGTTGGTCAGTTCGTTCTGAATTTTATGATCCGTCTTAGTGGCCTAAATGCCCGACTCTTCTCCTTCTGCCTGAACTTTTTGTGTTTCAAATCCCTGCCTCTGCACCGCCATTACTTTCATCCCACCAATCACCTTCATCTAAATGTATATGAATCAACGCTCCTCCGCCTCCTACCCTTCCGCTGCCTCGCCTTCCATGCTCCCTGCTCCCCTCATCCACGCGCAACCTCGACAACAGCCACTGCCGAATACGTCAGCTTCACAGTCATTTCATATTTCCCAACACCACCTCACTTCTACTTCAAACCTTAGAATTATTTCCATCTCTACTTCTTCTTCTTTTATGCGGCGACATAAGTTCAAATCCCGGATAAGTTTCTGCATCCTGTTTCACACTTAAAATCCGATCACTTCTTAACGAAAAACACTACACTGCGTCACATGACCCATTCATCTTCTATCCACCGTCCTGACGCAATCGCCTTAACCGAAACGTGGATCACTTCATCTGCCTCTCTCTCTCTCTCTCTCTCTCTCTCTCTCTCTCTCTCTCTCTCTCTCTCTCTCTCTCTCTCTCTCTCTCTCTCTCTCTCTCTCTCTCTCTCTCTCTCTCTCTCTCTCTCTCTCTCTCTCTCTCTCTCTCTCTCTCTCTCTCTCAACTTTGTAGCTGTAGCCCTTAATGATCCCTTAAAGCTCATCCCGGCAGCCTAAAACTTAACCAAACGTTCAATCTCCAATATCTACCAATCTCCTACATCACTAGCTTACTCTGCAAGACCTAGTGCTTTTCTTGAGGAATTTAACTCCTTTCTATCTGTTGCTGTCACCACATCCCATGAATTTATCCTCACCGGTGACTTTAAAATCCACGTCGATAACCATTCCGATCCATTTGCATCCCAGTTTCTTTCCTCCCTAAATGCTTTCAATCTGTGTCAACATGTCTCCCCACTCACGAATATGGCCACACTCTTGGCTTAGTCATGACTTCTGTCTCATCCGGCTTATCACCGATCCTCAGCTGCGAACTCAACTCGCTCTCATAGGCCTATTCACCAACTCAATATTGAACCATCTTCCCGTCTCCCACTTAAACTGTGTTAATTCCTTCGTATAAGCTCCATCGACCTTGATGCATTCAAACTCAAACTTGAATTTTCATCCCTTCTCCTCAATCCCTCCCCCCATCAGACCATAATTATCTCATGTCTGCATACCATTCCACCACGTCAGAACTCCTCAACAAACACGCTCCAATCATCAACAAACCTGAAAATCGTGCAAAAAATCCGTGGTTTAATTCCTTCCTTCAAACTCTCAAATAATCTCGCCGTCGTCTGTAACCAGCATGCGGTTCTAGATCCACCGTTGCAGTGCATGGCGTTGCCAGAACTACGAGGTTGGAGGGGCAAGGTAGGGCATATGGGGGACTTACATATGATGGCTTCTGGAAGTGCAGGCCCGGACCCTTGCTGGGGTCTGGATGCGAAGTCCACAGAAGTTGGAGAGGTTTTTCATTTTTCTCATTGTTTACTTTCTGGCGGCTGTTTAAGATATTCTCTGTCTTTGGGACAGAGAATCAAGGTAAATAGAAGAAAATTTCAAACCGCACATAGGGACCATTTAAAATTCAACGGATTTGCACGAATCCGACGATCGACCCTATGTAGGAATGGAAGAGCTGCTCCCTTTTGCCACCCTTGTGGCGACGCTAATGCACTGCTGCATACCTGTTATTTGATTCGTTTTATACATTCAGACGGAGTCAGGCTGTTCCACCAACTGGAGCCGCATTTGTGTACGTCCCAACGATTGCCATATTATATCTCTGTGTCTCTCTGCCTATCTGTCCGCATATATGTAGGCCCTATGCAATGTATAAATATGTATGCATGTATGTATCTATGCATTATGTACATACGCAACTATGTATGTACGCATATATCTGTGCATGTGTATGTATGTATATACGTAAGTATGTGAGCATGAATGTATGTGTGTATGTATGCATATGTATGTACTAATTAGACACTTATATAGCGCCTTAACTTAGCCTCGCAAAGATCCGTTTCATTGCAGATACTACGCAGTGGTTCATCCGATCAACGCCAAGATCTTTACCAGTAAATCTCGAACGATCAAGATCATCCTGACGATCTGGATCATATCGATCACCCTCGCCCTGCCCTACCTCTACTGCAAGAGCTACGCCTTTAGCATCACCAGTTCCCTCGGGTCCGTCTCCCGCTACATCTGCACCGACCGCTTCGACGACATCGACTCCCTTCTCCGCCTCTTCCACACCACTGACGACAGTGGCGCCCTCGCCCGACCGCCGACCGGCAACTTCCGGAAGGGATTCTTCTTGTTCCTGTTCGTGACGATGTACGCACTTCCGTCTGCCGTCATCCTGTACACGTGCATTCGTATCGCCATCTGTCTGTGGAAGCCAGTCACTATCCTTCAGAGAACCTCGTCGCTGTTCAAGGTCGAGGAGAACAAACGCAAGGTATGACAGATTTATAGACTACAAGATTACAGTGCCGTGCTTAAGTTTGGTTACCAAAAAACATTGAATTGAAAATTGAATTGAAAGCTAAAGATCCACAGGAGCCTACACAAATTCAGAATTTTAAGGGGATCTAAAAAATAATAAATATTTAATCAGTAAATGCATTCGTTTGAAATAATTTGAATTTTTCACGTTAGATGCCTTGCTATTAACTAATTAAAAGACGCATATTATGTTTTCAAGTTTGTGAGACCTTCTGATGTAGGCTAATTTTTAACAAGGGGCCTCTGAGCTTCATATAGCTTAGGGCCTCACCAAGTCTAACTCCGGCATTGCTAGATTAGATTAGATTCAAAATTGATCAGAACAGAATAGTCGAGATTTCATTTAGTTGTATTCAATTACGTCTAAATTCAATTAGGCCTAAATTAGATCAAGCGTTTCGTTACTAAATATGAGCGCAGTTTGATTAGCCTCTGTGTTCAAGTTCTTCAGAGTCGTGTACCGCAATAGATTCGAGTTCAGGTTTTCAATGCGATCAATATCAAGTACACGTCACGAACCCGGAAGATATAAGCTTACACGTTTATTGTTTGCTGCCGTTTGAAAATTTTAAAAGATTTGTCCCGGGATTGAAGGCGAAGGAGAAGGCGAAAACACGTCCACAAAAGGCCAACAACAATACATCTTTTAGATCGAAGTCCTATAAATTATAGGTATTTTAAGCCTATGTAGTGTAGAGAGAGCTGCCTAATTGAAAGACATTTCTTTCAGTTCATTGCTACATGACCGGTAGAATAGAAAAGACATTCGCAGTTCGATATTTTCGTCTTTCGCAGTCGGAGGCAAAAGGGCTTTCACGTCGTTTGCAACGCGGAATAGTAGAACAAAGAAAAACTTCACACGTTTTACTCAGTGATGGCGGCGATTCGATGAAAAGCACTCTAAAGGAAAACAGAGCAAAGAATGAACTCAGAAATTATACTGTTTAAAGCATTGGAGAATATTTTGTGTTCGGCTTGGCTAAATTATACAGTGCAATGGGTCTCGTTGTCTTTGCTCCTTACTGCAAGCTTGTGCTGCTGCGATTTATTTCGTGACAACGTGTACCGATTCAAGCAGATTTTTATTAGTGCTTCGTAAGGCGAAATCGACCGATGAAGAAATGGTCACTGTGCTCTAACGACACGCAGAAGACACATCTGAGTACGCTGTTAAAAGTAATGTCTGAAAACTGCAGACACGTACTGATGTAGTCGGGTCATCAATTGTCTAGTAATGAATAACGGTGATTGCAACTCGAGTTAGAGGTCCAGAGCCTGAAATGTTAGATTGGAGTTAATCGCATTATTGAAATGTAATCTCGGAAGTCATTCATATCGATATGACTACCTCCTTCAGTCCATTACATTGATGATGGAGATAATTTCAGTTTTTTTTATTGTTTACTATTTGTTTTTCGTGTGGTCTGTCTTTACGAAATAAAACAGGTCTATATTTTATGGGTTCAATTGAATTAGTGATCCTTACCGCGTTACACTGTGTTCGTTTAAAACGAAGCTTGTTAACAGCAGGTTTAGGTATATCTGCTCTGAAACGTGATATTTTGGAGACAATATCATTACACATATTTTGTTGTGACGTCTTTTTCATTATTTTGTCGAGTCCATGGCTATATTAATCGATCGGGAACAAGGTAACAGTGCGCTGACTTTGCAAGAGTTCCTCAGTTGGACGAGAAATAATTGAATGTCTCGGAGAGAAGCCACACGAATATTAGTATTGTACCGACCTCTGTCGATGTAAGGAAATGCACTCAACCATCGTTATGTCCGCCAATGTCGGGACATTTGTGTCTTTGGGACAAATGTTTTCATTTCGTGAGAAAAGACAGTCGCCATTGTTTAATGACAGACAACTATTGCGAGGCTCGATAAATAACTATAGACATTCAAGAGAGTATGTAAGCGGCAAGCAAGTATGCAAGTCAGAAAATACGCCATCATCATCAACATCGTCGTCGTCATAATTATTATCATCGTCATAACCATAGGTTTATCCCTTTCTGGAGCGTTGTCGTTGCCGTCCCGGGTTGGGACACGTCTCCTGGCAAAGTTCAGTGGATTAAGATCAGCCTCCGCTGTCCGTATCTATGTGTGGTTTGCTCATCCGACTGGGCTCTTTTAGCTTCACAGTGAGCCAGGAAATCGCGGCTTGGACCCCCACCGTACCGTGGAAAGTTCATAAACATCCGGTGTCTTCTTGTTTCAATCATCCAGAAGACCGGGGTCTGTCTCGCATGACTGTATGTGATATAACGCAGTGGTGACGTACACCGTATCTGGAATTCGGATGATTTTCCCCAAGCTCCACTGTGGGAAGGTATCAAGTTTCTTTTGTTGGGGTAGTGTGAGCGTCCAGCTATCAGCCACATAAAGTAAAAGCAAATACTGATAATTTCTATAACGCCTTGTAAAGACCTTTCGAAGGCGAGGCTTGCTAGTCTCATTTAGCCTTATGTAACTGTTGATGGTGAACTTTATACTAAGACCAAAGACCACGGTTTCATAGTACAGGCCAGAGTAAAATACTTTATAACTCATGACACTAAACCTGATTACATTTCCAGTTGGGAAACCGAAAGATGTCTTCGATGAGGATCTGTTCCATAAAATGCATCAACAATCGGACAACTCTGGCATATCGATGTATTTAATAGTAGCAGGCGATTTCTGGAAGGTCTAAGACCGCTTGGCTGTCGCCGACGTTGGAACCATATGAGACTATACTGTACAGTCAGGCGATTCGAGATCACGCAAATCATCGCATGGATAGGCATCGTTATAAGTCGTCTCGTCAATATAAGTCGTCTCGTCAATACCCATGCGCGTTCTCGAAAACCATACGTGTTGTCAGTAACCTTACCTGTTGTCTGTAACCATGCGTTGTCAATGACCATACCTTGTCAGTAACCATACGTTGTCAATGACCATACCTTGTCAGTAACCATACATTGTCAATGACCATACCTTGTCAGTAACCGTGCGTTGTCAGTGATCATGAGAACTGTTAGCATTACAGGCCTACATATGATACGTATACGCGTACATGTATATTTCTTATTTTGTCCGGTTTCTCTGAACTAACTAAAACAGGTCCAAGTTTTGGTTTCTTATATGTGTGAAGCAATGTAAAGCGCCGATATTTCATTGCGACCCACAAGAGATTTTCTCACAGGTGCTCTATCAAATCAAGTCCGCCAGGTTGTTGGGTCAGTTTCAGAGACAGTTCAGAATCTGATGAGGTTCGTCTGGCCGGAGGAGAAAGCCTGCTGCTAAGTCGGAAAGCGATTTATGATGGCAACGGTGGTCGTAAGATGGTCCACAGTCCGGTGCGGGATAGTATAATTAGAAAAGTTCGGTTCTCAGTTTATTTCAAGTAACTTAATTAGAGAATGCGCAAAAACCAATAACATAGGCACATGTGTAGGCCTACTCATAACTATTTCCTGTAAATGTATGTCTATATTTATTTATTTATTTATTTATTCCGGATATTTCTATAGCGCCTCTTCAAGTCAACTACTACTACTTCTACTCAGAGGCGCTCCCGGCTACAGCATTGATACTGTGCCGGAGTTTTCACGCCGAAGCGCCACGAGCAATTGCGAGTGAAGGACTTGCCCAAGGTCCGTACGCAGCGGCTAGAGTGGGATTCGAACCTGCAACCCTCCGGTCACAACGCGCCGAACTTACCACTGAGCCACCACGCCCCACAATATACATGTCTATGGTAGCCTACTGGATAAGCAGATGCCCGAATTAATGCACTTGTCACCTCGTTGTACACCATATATATATATATATATATATATATATATATATATATATATATATATATATATATATATATATATATATATATATCTGTCAGCGACTTCCGAAGTGCCAATCGATCGGGCTTTGAACAGTGCCTCGCACGATTTGTAGCCATAGCGTTACTGCGAGACAGAACACGCAGTCTTTGATTCATATGGAGATTTTATATAGCGCCTCTTCAAGGATATCAACTCAATCGCGCAATTATGTACAACTATAGTAAACAGCTGAATGGTAAGTAACAAGATTACTTCAGAGTTCGACGTAAAATTCTCTGCATGCACAAATTACCGACATTTGCAACTCAAACAACCAACTAAAATTACTAAATCCTCTTGCGCTGTCTCAACGATGCATTTACGACCGCCTTATATTTCTCCCAACATCATCAGACAAGACTGTGCAATTGTGCATGTCCTTGACTCTTCGCCATCGTAGCACGCTTGGGAAAAATGCGCTGTTACGATATTGTGCAGACTTGAGCTTATCCAAACTTTCCTGTACTGCGCAAACGTGGGTTCCAAACCACGTCGACTTATGGCCTCCATGCGTCTGCTAAAATTACGAGCACAATCTCCTTTCCATTTCAGCCTTAAGTACATCAGGCATATTTATTCTTGCGCAGCGCTTTAAAGAGAATGCTCAAGGCGCCCTATAAAATGTCTACTAGTTACACTTACAGCAGTAAGACTGGTATAATAATAACCAGTGACTGGCCGAGATTGCTTCATTTTAACGGTGCCTTCTTAACGCACTTGACGGTCGTCTGTATATCGGGGGCCATTGGTGTTTTACAGCAACGCCGTAAATGGTGCATAAAATCGATAAAAATTCTACCGCATAGAAGGTGAGTATAAATTCTACCGCAGGGAGGGTGAGTATAAGTCTTCGTAAGAATGCCGTCACTGGGTTAATGTTTAGATCACGAACCCTACTTGGTAAAAATATTGGGTGAAAAGATTGTCAAGTGCGTTTTTTTGTAAAGTAGTCATTTGCCTTATTTGGTGAAGTTACATTTTAATAATTTGCTACGAAAGAATTTTTTAATAATCTTGTTAGCTATAGCATTCGTCCTTCATGGACAACTCTAAGGTGAACATGCGTTCCAAAAAATTAAAATATCATAATAAAAACAAGAAAACAAGTGGGATGTAATAACAGACAATTGATTCTCAGACAGAAAATCTCTATTTTCTCCATCCGTCCATCCATTCGTTTCTGCATCAGTTGAACGGTCTTCTTTGTCGAAACAGTTGAAGGGGATACGGTTGGCGGAACATCAGGAAACAACAAGAAAGATGGATGGAATGCTGCGACTGGTAGGGGTTTGGACTTAGGACTCTACTGTTGCATCTGTCTGTCTGTCTGTCTGTCTGTCTGTCTGTCTGTCTGTCTGTCTGTCTGTCTGTCTGTCTGTTTATCTATCTGATGCCTGTCTGTTGACTCAGTGTTCTTTGTTGCACGCTTTTTGAAGTGTAAAGAAGAAAATAAGGAATGATGAGGATAATTATGGAGGAAAAGTGGACCACAGCCCACAGGCGTAGTAAAAACATCAGGTATCTTCCATCTTCTCATACTAAAACATGGTACTGGCAAAGAATGAGAAGATGAGAAGATGGAAGATACCTGTGACAGATAATAGCATAGGCCTACAGAGCTGGAGGGGAATTTGAAGATATTCAAACGGGAGCGCGACAAAAATCTCTGCGACTAGAGTCACTAGAACCACCGATACCTTTTACCATTTCTAACAACCGAACATCAAAGCTGATTAATTGATTTGGCCGATGATTAATTGACTGATCGATCGCACGATACGAAAACCGATAGCTTCCGTCTTAATTATATTATCCTTATATATAATGCATACGAATATATACATATACTGTGCATACCATCGACTCCATATATACATTTGTTCGTGCTGTACGGACATCGTTACTCAAATACAGAACGATGCGGCCGTTTTAATGAAAATCTATAGTATACGAGAGTATCATGAATCGGGAGTTACAAATAAATCATGAGTAGCCTACACGACGATAGAGGACTTCTTCCGACTCTATGTCGATTTATTGTGTGCATACGTCACACATGTGGTCCTGTCTATCCTTTGCCAGTACCATTCCTGAATTTCCAAGAGCATGTACCCACCTTCCATGCCAAATATACCACCCGGGTATTATGGATGGATGGATTCTCTATTTCCTGCGAGGGGTAATCCTCTATGGTGTTATACCAAGCATCAAATAGACTACCATGCGCATCAAGTATCGCCTTCGTGTAAAACTTGTTTTCTGCTGCATTGCACACATAATGGTCTGTTCATAAAGTAGGCCTATCTGATCATGGACCAGATGAGTGTTGTTCTGTAGTATGAACGCAGTACTTTATTCTCAATTGCTGGCTGCCAATCAACTGAAAACTACCTACCATTCATTGCCCTTCTTCCATTACAGTATATCACTCTTGTATTAGGACATCACCTCAGCCCAACCATCCCTATGGGAATAACTATATAAGATATCCTACAATAAACAAAAGAAAACGCTCCAAATGTCATAAAACTACTATATATATAACTGCTATATTATATACAGCTTGTCTAGGGGTATGAAATTTTATCACTGGCTTTAGGTTACAAATTTATTTCCTGAGATTTATGCAGAGACGAAACATAGACTATAGATTCGAACAAGGAACGGTCGGACTCACTCCGCGACAAGAACCAACGACAATTCACGAAGAGAAACATACCGGACACGAAAACAAGTCATCGACAAAGGGAGACAAAAACAGAATAGTCGAGAGACGGGCAACAAAAAAAGTCACGCAGGATAAACAACCAAAATCCAGTCGATGAGTCTTCTCGCTAAAATATACAGACGGCATACAACCAATACACGAATCAGTGCACCCTGCAGCTCTATTGCTACACGACGGATACAACAATGTAAATATACACATTTACAAAGGCAACGTACACATATATAGGCACACGATATATACACAAAATATGTAAACAAAAGCGTATAATATACGCTTTTGTTTACATATTTTGTGTACCGTGGCAATATATATTATATATTGCCACGGTACCGTTTTGTGGCTAGGAGCCCCTTAGTTAAGCATTTTCTTATTGTTAAGATTGTGAAATTATATCTCTGTTGCTTCGTATAGTTGCATAGTTAATAGTTAATTGTTAATACTACTCGCAACTACCGAGCAATTAGCTTGCTAAGCATACCAGGGAAGGTATACACCGGAGTATTACAACACCGACTGAAGAGATACGTGGAGGAAGCGATGAGTGAAGAACAGGCGGGATTTAGAAAGGAGAGAGGCACAATAGATCAAATATTTGTGATTAGACAACTATCGGAAAAATACATCGAAAAGAATAGATTACTGTACAATAACTTCATAGACTACAAGCAGGCATTTGACAGTGTATGGCAAGAGGGACTGTGGAGAACAATGAGACACTGTGGAATACCAGAAGAACTATAGTGATGCTGATAGAAGACATATATAACAAGTCTGAAAGTGCTGTGAGAGTGGATGGAGAGCTGACAGAATGGTTTGGGGTCAAAATAGGAGTAAGGCAGGGATGCAAAATGTCGCCGGACTTCTTCAATCTGATGCTGGAAATGGTGATGAGACTAGCGGAAAAGGAGGATGAAGAAGGAGTAAGCTTAAACGGACGACCACTAAACAACCTCCGGTTCGCAGACGACATAGATCTGATGGCGGACACCCAGGAGAAGCTGCAGGATCTAACGAGTAGGGTGGAGGAAAGTAGTAGAAGAATGGGACTTAAAATAAATGCGGAGAAAACAAAGACAATGGTGATCGGAAAACAACAGGAGAAGCTACAGATAAGAATAGAGAACAGGGAACTGGAGCAGGTTACAGGATTCGTCTATCTCGGAGGACTGATAACGGAAGATGGCAGATGTGAGGCGGACATCAAACGAAGAATTGGCCTGGCGTGTGCGGCATTTGGAGGATTAGGGAAAATGTGGAAGGCAAAAAATATCACCACCAGGGTCAAAATGAAGTTATATCATGCTTTGGTAGAACCGGTGCTACTATACGGGTCGGAATGCTGGTGCTTGAGGAAGGAAGACGAACGAAGACTGCTGGTTGCGGAGATGGGCTGGCTAAGAAGAATCATAGGCAGAAGCAGAAGAGAGAAGATCAGAAATGAGAGAACAAGAGAAGAGCTGGGAGTAGAAGAAACAATAGTGGAAAAGATCGGGAAGAGGAGACTCAGGTGGTTTGGCCACGTAAGCAGAATGGGAGAAAAGAGGTTACCAAATGCTGCATTACACGGACATGTGGAGGGGAAGAGAAGTAGAGGAGGGCAAAGGAAGACCTGGATGGACAACATCAAGGAGGACTTAGGGGAGAAAGGCACCGACTTAGCCGGAATCGGCGAGACAATCAAGAAAAGAGAACTTTGGAGAAGTTTCGTAAAGGCCTCATCGTCAGATCACTGATGGAAGAGAAGAAAGAAGAAGAGAGAGACTACTCGCATACCGCCTTTACATTGTTACTCCATGTGGGGGGGGGGGTTCCGGGAAGCGGGGTGTACAACCTCTTTGGTACCCCCGCGTAACCAATTGCGAGATCTAAAAGGTTATTCTTCTGTTAACTGTATACTAGCTGTTTATACGTTGGTTACCGAATAAATTGAATTGAATTGAAAATTGAATTGAATTGAATAGGTATACACGTATATATATATATATATATATATATATATATATATATATATATATTTATATATATATATATATCTCTTCTTCTTTATTTCTCTTCCGTCAGGCCGAGGCCGACGATGAGTCCTCAACTTGACGTCTCCAGGTTTCTCTGTTCCTGATTTTTTTCTATTGCCTCTCTCATATTCATGTTTAATTTCTCCAGATCCTCTCGTATGTTATCCATCCATGTTTTTTGCTGTCTTCCCCGACTTCTGTCTCCCTCCACGTATCCGTGCAGTGCCGCAGCTGGCAGTCTGCTGCTGTCCATTCTCATCACATGTCCCAGCTGTGCACGACAGTCGATATATATATATATATATATATATATATATATATATATATATATATTACACCTAAACTGTATAGTACTGAGATCATTTGTTTCTGGTTAAGTTTTTTAGTACGATTCTGTTGTTGCCTTCCTACAACTATCCTGTTCCGCAAAGCCTCAAGTCGCCATAATGACCATGGCAACAACAGTACTCAAGCATTCCATGTATGTTTGCATGTATGTTTAACGGCTCTGCGCAATTACACATTGGCTCAATCATTAAAATTAATGGTTTAGAATTACTTTTTAAAGTCAACGATGAATGTGATTTTCATTTGACAATTATATCCATGTAAACTAATTGTCAAACCCATATGAATGTCACAATTTGTAAACGGCCTTTAGAAATTTATATCATAAACGGGCAAACGAGAAAATGACTCAACAAATCCAAGTAATGTTGGGTAGCTATGTCTGTACCAACACTTGATGGTGAACTTTATGCTCTAAATAAAAAAGCAAATTCTTAACTGTAATGCCAGTAGTACTTTCCAGTGTTTAACGAAATCCTTTGGCTGCCAAAACCATTGGCATCGCCCTACTCTTTTATCCAGATCGGGACTGGCACCACCAGAAAACGGGAGTGGTCGAGTTCTGTAATGCTACTTACTACATTTTGAGCCTAGAAATTGGACGCCTGTATACAGTTGGTTTCCGTGATTTTTGTAAGTTCTGAAGAATTCCGGATGTCGTAATTATTCCAAACATTAGCAGGTGACCTTGTTCATGTAGGCCTATTCATTTATGCGGTATTTTGTGTAGGGCCCCTTGGTTTACCCTCTCAAATGCTGTCTTCGCTCCGTGAAAGGCAAACCTATAGCGATCAAATTTCTAATTACAAAACTACGCCATGCAACTATAAACCACATATCTTTATGTATTCCTGTATGTACACATACACATACACACGGATATATATATATATATATATATATATATACATACATGGATACATAAAAATACATATCTAGCATCTTTATGTATATATATTTCTAGGTAGCAATTCAGATATAAACACTGTTTTCCTGTATGCATAAACCTACCTAATATATACATTTTGTGTATATAATATATATATCTATTTGCTTCTTTGTGTGTATGTATGTACTATATGTATCCACCAATCTACCATTCTTATATATACGCTCTATATATACATATGTATGGGGATGTATAGATGCCTTAAATTGCTGCAGCCATAAGGAGGATCAGTGATTCGAAGTCACATGTCGCTTGTTACCGTGAGACGAAGGAAGGAATGAAGGAAGGAAGGACGGACGGACGGACGGACGGACGGACGGAAGGACGGAAGATCTATGGTATACGATAGAGACGCTTTTAGTGCTTCATTTCGTAGTCATTGACCTCTTCCTAAAAACGAAATATCTGTTAGTCGCCGGGGCCCCTCTAAAACAGTTCCCTCCCCCTCCATCCCTTCATCCTCCCACCTACATACCCTCCCTCTCATGTTATCTATCTTCTTTTCTTCAGTCTGTCTCTTTACCGTCCTGCCTCTGTCTATCTGCGTCCGTCTGTATGTCTCTTTCTGTCTTCATCAGTCCTCTCTTGCTGTCTTCTTTGTTATTTGTCCGTTTTCTCGTCTTCTCTCTCTTCTCTCTGTCTCTGTCTCTGTCTCTGTCTCTCTGTCTCTCTCTGTCTCTCTCTGTCTGTCTCTGTCTCTGTCTCTGTCTCTGTCTCTGTCTCTGTCTCTGTCTCTGTCTCTGTCTCTGTCTCTGTCTCTGTCAGAGACAGACAGAGACAGTCTGTCTCTGTCTGTCTGTCTGTCTGTCTGTCTTTCTGTCTCTCTCTCTCTTTCTCTCCCTTTCGCTGTCTCTCTCCTTTCTATCTTTCTTCTTCTCTTTCTTTCCCTCTGCTTCCGTGTCTTTTGCTTTACACCATCTCACATTTCCATGTGTGCCTAAGGCCCTCCAGTGGAGTCAGAAGTTGAGATAGGGAAAAATTTACCATGGTTGAGATACAGTAAGGCCAATATTTTCCAATGACCTTTTTTCTCTCACGCGACTTTGTAGGACCCGAAGTCCCAAACTCAAAACCTTTGACAAGTTTCTTGAGTAACGTCGGACCTTTTACAGAAAACAATATTGTTTGACGATTTTCCTCTACACCATCATCATCATCACCTCATCACCTCTTTCTGAATTTTTTACATCTTCCTTCTTTCCTTTCAACGAAAATAATTATTCTTTCCCAAAATTTCCTTTAAAAATTCGTTTAGCTTCTTTTAGTTCCAACGAGTTCTATTACCTCTTTCAGCTTCCCATAATTTCTTACGGCTTTTTCAGTAGGCAATCCTCGCCGAACCCGGTTAGAGGAGTGGAACTCAATGACGCGTCTCCTAAATCAAATGGGACGCATGACCAGCATTGTACATCTGGATCCGCCCTTGCTGATGTTGATCGAGTTTGTTTAGTTGGCTCCATGTGTCTGATTTGATCGGACAAAGATGTCGTTAGGAACTTGACGGTCTGTATGTTTATGAAGATGAATTAGTCGAAAAATGAAATGAGTCCGGCGTAATAACGGAGGAAGGTCGGCGAGGTACAGAGAACAGGGCAGAGTAGGAGAAGGAAAAGGCGGAAGGATGGAAAAATAATAGATTCGTGGAAAGTAGGAAGTAAGGGAGGAATAGAGGAAGATAAGAAAGCAACAAGGATGGAAAGAAGGAAAGCAGGAAAGAAAGAAAATAGGAAGAAGGAAGGAAGTAGGGAATTAAAGAAGGATGAAAGAAAGGAAAAAGGGGAAAAGGACGGAAGAAAGGAAGATAAGCTTGTAGTGAAGGCAGGATGAATGGAAGGAAGAAGGGTGTCTTGTTCAATGAAGGGGACGAAAGCGTCCGTATAATGCGCACTTAAGGAATAATAACAGACGCTAAACACAACAGCAGACGACGACGCCTTGAAAGCAATCGCTAAGCATCAATGAAACATACCACCACAATGACTCCTCCGTCTGTGTGCCTGCGTCTCTGCCTCCACGTGTAACTGTTCCTCTGTCTGTACATCTGCAACTCTGTATCTCTCCTGCTGTATCTTTGGAGCGTTGAGTTTGTCTGTGCGCGCACTCTTGTTATACTCTGCGATTTCCAGTCTGATCCTGCGTGTCTTGTCATCTGTCTCGCTGTCTTTGCCTCTGTCTTTGTTGTCTTTCTTTCTCTGTTGTCGTCTCCATGAATTACTTTCTGACTTCCATTATCTGCCTCGGCCGCAGGTTTCCCTGTTACTCTACAGTCCCTTTCTTTTCTTTTTCTGTTCGTTTCACCTCATATATTTACATTTCTCTCTTTTTCCCTGCATCGCCATCGTTTTTTGGCCTCAGAAATGTAATATAAAGCAACAAACATTTATATTTCTTCCTTCACACGACTATCTCACCGATCTAAGCGAGTGCGATTGAAGGCAAATATAAAACGTGTGTTGAATCGAAACAGTGCGTAAGTTTAAAGGAAGATTGTTTAATGGTCAGTAGAAGAAAAATTCCGATGAGCTGCTAATGATGTGCGAAAGTGAGCATCCAGTAAATCTACGGAGGCTGCAGAGCGCAGTGATTGGCGACAAGGATGACTCTGAACCACAACACAAAGCCAGAGCAGCACCGACCATCGCTGATCGCTCAAGTAGAATGTTCGTGAAACAAATACGTTACTACACAAACACACATAAACACACACATACACATGTATGTGTATATATGTGTATATATTATATATATATATATATATATATATATATAATATGGGTCCGCCGCAGGAAGGAAGTGGAGGAGATGGACTCGAGGAAGTCTACGATAAACTCGATAAGGATGGACAATAATAATTACGAGAGATTTAAAGGAAGTGAATATAAAAGGAAATGGCAGAGGGCATAGGATAAATGTTTGGAATGCATATAACATGGAAATGTGTGGGAAATAAGGGAATGCTGGCGCACAGAGAACCACCTCAACCTCGCTTTATCCGAATTCCTTAACATGTCACTTGGTCTATCTGTTCAGACTAATACACCCTCCTTGTGCGCTCCAATATGGGGCTTTTACCCTGCAGGGACGAAGACCATAAAGTTGGGACATCCCACAGAGTCTTGTCATTCAGCGAGTTATATTTTATTTTTTTGGTTGCCAAACACAGACCAATACACCCAAGTACATACACCTACGACCACACACACACACGCACGCAGTTAATCGCTGCCGACAGTAAATCATGTGACCCATGTCAGGTCGATTAAGTTGGATCTTATTGGATTTCATTAAATCCACTCGAAACAAATTGGATCGGCAATTTGGGCTCAAATATTGGAACAGACATTAAGGAGGTTCTATAAAGATAACATAAAGTTCTCCCAATTTAAACACACACATGCATACATATACATTTATACATACATACATACATACATACATACATACATACATACATACATACATACATACATACATACATACATACATACATACATACATACATACATACATACATACATACATACATACATACATACATACATACATACATACATACATACATACATACATACATACATACATACATACATACATACATACATACATACATACATATATACAATTATACATACATACATACATGCAAAACATGCATACAGGGTGGCTCAAAAGCTCCATCGGACAAATTGCAATATCTCGACAACAGAATTTACAGTTTATCTCAAAGCATGTTCGAAGTGTCCACCCCCAGCTCTCCCACAACTCTAAGTCTTATTGTGAAGCTCAGTATGGCCTTGTTGATTGAGTCCTGCGGTAGCTGGTCCCATACTAACTCCAAGGCTTTGTTCTGCTCATCAGTGTTCTTCGGCTTGGGATAAAATGTCTTGTAGCGTTCAAGCATAACCCCAGACGTGAAAATCAACAGGAGTAAGGTCTGATAATACAGTTTTGACCCAATTTTGCCGTGTGAGCAAATGAAAATGGACAATGAAACCAGACGATAGGATGGACTTGCAGTCTTCAATGAGTCTGGCCTGTCTGGATAACAGAGTTTCAACGTAAAGTTTAGCGTTTACTTAGCCTTGTCTGGTATGAAGTAACACACGCCAGCAGAAACCATGACGTGCTTCGCAAACTTGGCTCTCTCAAACACCAGGCGACTTTCATCAACATCGCGCTTTCTGCTGGCAGACCATTTTTCTGCGTGATCTTGAAAATGCGGAATAGAATATTTAAACAGGCGTAGTGTTTGAAGCACTGAAAATGTATTTTCAAGTTAATTTTCAGAGATTGTTGGAAAATAATTCCTCTGTAAATCCTGAAATTTTGTTAAAAATCTCTATCGGTTGTTGAGAAATTAAATTTTTCTGGTTGTACAATATTTTCTTTTAAGCCACCCTGCATATACATGCATACATACATACACAAACATACACACACACATGCATACATACATACATACATACATACATACATACATACATACATACATACATACATACATACATACATACATACATACATACATACATACATACATACATACATACATACATACATACATACATACATACATACATACATATATATACACATGCATGCGAATGTGCTTATTTGCGTGCGTGCGTGCTTACGTGTATGTTGGTATGTTTTGTGTGTGTGTCTGTGTGTATGGGTGTTAGCGTATGACGCTCGGATTATTTCATTCTCAGTCGACTGATGACTTTGCAGTCGTTACCAGGGCAACGCTGCCATTATGCATAAAAACTATAAAGAACGGCGAGGGCGAGAGTTTCCGTCGCCGTTTTAATCGGTCGCCATGGCGACGGGTGCTTGGGGGAAGATTCGGTGGGGGGGGATGGAGAAAGATGAGTCGGTGACGAGTTGTTGGTGGCGAAGGAGGAAGGAAGGAATAGACAAGAAGTCGGTGGCGGGGAGGGAGGATGCCGGCAGGGATGTCGGAGGGATGGTCGAGGGGAGACGGAGTCGATTGAAAGGGATGCCGAATATCGATGGTATTAGATCATCGTTAGGGTCTCCTTTAGACGTAGACGCAGGCAGACGTAGAGACAGAGAGCAAGAGGAGAGAAGGCAGAAGGAAGGAAGGAACAACAGAACAGAACAAAGACAGACAGGCTATCGACTTCCTTGTGGCCGACAGACAGGCAAACCGAAAACAGGCAGAACCACAAAGGCAGACAAAGACAAACAGACACGCAGACAGGCTAATAAATTACGACAGACATAGGCGACACACATGTACATAGAAGGACGGACGGACAAGGGCCAGAGAGAGGGCCATAAAGACGAGTAGCACTTGGGGTCTCGGCTGTGATTGGAATTCCGACGCAGGTGACGATGGTTTTCCTCTGGGATTATTGGATATTAGTGCATCTAAAAAGAAAGTTGCGGAAAAGTGATTCGATTAAAAGGAAACAGATGATGGGATGAGAATGGAGGTGGAGGAGGAAGAAAACGAGGAGTAGGAGAGCAGGAGCAGGAGGAGCAGGAGGATGGCAAAGAGGATCCTACGGCCGAGTAGAATGAGAGCAGAAGGGCATTCGTCTCCGGAATGACAACTGGAACCGGAAGGCGAATCTCACGTCAGGAACTGATCTCGTTTACGACGACAAGTAATCGATGGAAGATGCCACTGTATGTATGTGTATATGTGTTTGTTTGCACGTGTATGAATATGGTTTAGGTACGTGTGTAATATGTGTATGTATGTATATATGTATGTGTGTATGTACGTATGTACGACAGAATAGAAAGACAAGCAGGAGGTTGACAAACAGACTGCCAGACAGAAAGCCAGACAGAGTGAGAGTAGACACCATGTTCTGTTCTCTGGACTACGTAGCGTCGAAAAATAGGAGCGACGACAGAATTCTGAGTTATTTGAACTGTGTTCGGACGTTAGTTGTCGAGGTTCGCGCCTAAACATAGACACGTCCAACCAAACGGGTTTCAAGTTGTCACAGTTTCAAGCCCCATTTGGATAAGTGTCCGTGGATTGTGCTGACCGTTCTGTTGTGGTGACGTTAAATACGAACAATTGCCGACTGCGAAGAATGTCATTCCCCACCGATCTGGTGGCAGACCCAGGCAGAGATATTCCTTTACTCAGCGTCTTCTACCATCTGCGATCTATGGACTACTTGGTGTGTCGTAACGTTCGTGTGTTGCGGGCCTCTTCACCTGGAACAGTGTCTGTTGAACAACAAAGTGTCTGATTCTTGCTCTTTCGTTCGTGCATTTGAACAATAGACTCAACAATAAAATTTTGCCGGCCTGGATAATTGTGGTCGATTATTGCCAAAAATCTCCTCATACATTATTGATAACATCGGAGACATATTATGTTAAAATGTTTAAAATGTGACATCAGTCATAAAAGAATCAGAATGCAGGAAAAACTTTACGGAAAATCAAATACACTATTGTCTGGCCTGTGGCCATTCAATGTAAAACAAGCAGGCAAAAAGTGGCGCCACGTAAATATTTGCATACGCCATGCAATCTGGGCGATTGATATTATTGGGCCTCAAGAGTCGCATTAGCGTCACGTGTAGGTCTAAATCAAAAGTTGTTCAATTTTTCAATCGTCGTGTTCCAACAATAGTTCACGAGTAACGCAAGGCATTCGTTAGTTGCCTCACTTGCCTGTGCTATCCCAGTTTCTTACTCAGAGTTATATGCAACGAATTTGTAAAGCGTGTGAATTCTAAACTATAGTCCAATATTAAAATATCGCTACAATCGCATAGCAAGAAAATAGGCCGTGATTGGAGCCCGGTTGGCTGCCGTATAAACAGTTATATTCGACTCCTGTAAAACTGCTATCATGTGCTTACTGGCCCAGTTAGCTACATCGGTTAGAGCATAGGCTGCGCGTTTCATGCGACTCTGTGTTAGAGCGCATGCGGACCGCGGTTCGCTTCCCGAAGGTGACTTATTTCAGAGATTTAAATCTCGGGCTAGCACGGTCCCAACACGGGGACCTTAAATGGCGTGGCACCCATTCAAACGGGCAAGCGGTGGTGAAGGATCTCACCCGATCAATTCATTGAAAAATGAGCAGGGTCGAGGCCATATACGGTCGCTATAGAAAATCGCGAACATTTTACATTTACATTTCTACTGTATAGTGCAGAGGTTTTCAAACTTCTTGGACCAGGGACCCCTTATTTTTTCTAGGCATAGCTCGTGGACCCAAGCATTTAAAACGTAATATTTATCACTTAAAATTTAAACAAAATTACATGCAGACTATTTCAACAATACAAACTTGCTTATAAGTAGTGTATGAATTTGAAAACACAGGCTGTGTTAATGCTGATCTGAGTGGCGCTATATAAGTTTTCGGTTACAATTTCGGTTACATTGCTAAAACCATGCAGTGTTAATCATTAGCCTAATGAATATTTTCAGAACGCTCTCGCGGACCCCGCCATATCCTTCGCGGACCCCTCTTGGTCCGCGGACCACAGTTTGAAAACCTCTGGTATAGTGTATACATGTATGTAAGGTTAGCAGGCCCTTAAATAAAGAAAAGATTACATATACTGCTATGACATCTCTTTCAAAATATGTACTCCCTGATGACGTCATTTGTGACGACGTCATAATTGTAAATAAGACCGAGGCAGCGCCGAAGAAGAACATCCCGACGATTCAAGATGGCTGTCCAGGGGGTACAAATGTTGGCCGAAACCATCGTCAACGCTGTGACCTTTGAACTTCTCGTGGACATCCCGATAAGATTCGTCCTCAACAATTCCGGTCCATGGGCGACCGGCGCCGGCGTCTTGGGTACTGTGTTGTTCCTAACGGCTTGCGTTATCTGCGCCTTTCCGGACATCGTGTGCAATGTAACCAAGGAACGACTGCTCGGAGCTCTTGGCACGCTGCTCAGATATCTGTTGCCATGGATCGGGCTAAAGTTGTTGTGGGCGCCTGGCAACTATCTTCTCTGCCTCCTGACTATGAAACTATTCTCTAAGCGCTGCCATCGCCTCAAGTTCCTCAACTCCGCTCAACTGGTCTTCGGCGGGCTCTGCCTCTACTGGGCCCTCCACCGTACTGGACTGACCAGGGACTTCGAGTGCTGGCTGCTCTGCTTCTGGCGACGGACGCTCATCTACCGCATCTTCTCCGCTTGCTGTTGCAAACTTTGCGGCGGCAACGTTGAATGGCTAGAGATCGTGATAGAGAAACAGGAAGAAAAACCAACCGAAGCTGGACAGAAAACAAAGCGGGGCCGCAAGTCGGAGGGAAAACGAAAGGAATCAACACCAAGGAGGACATCCAAGCGCGGTTGCCGGAACAAGAAGTAGGCTCTATTAACAGTACTGTTACATACGTCGTACGCTTATTATATCAGCAGATGCGTACACTCGTATCTGTAGGCCGGATACGGATAATACTCAGAAACTCTGGATCGAATAACCGGAACTAGAACGGATCTATCGGGAAGTGGCAGAGATTCGCACTATTTAGATAAGAGATTATAATATCAGGTTGACTATCACGAAGTGTGTTTCTAAAATTAAAAGTCTTCAACATCAGAATTATAGAGCTTGCATAATTATTCAGTGTATGAGTGGTTGAATGCAGTTGGAAAATACAGAAAGGCCACTGATAACTTTTCCAGGTATTTGAACATAACTTGCTCACGGAAGAATCTGTTGTTCTTCGTGAACTCTAACGTCACTTAGGTAGACCCTATGTAGAGGGCGCTTTCGACAGTCTGGAGGTATGAGAGCACTTTAAAATGATCAGTTACATTACATTACATGATTTGACCCAGTGAGGTACGGGTTGTAATGTATTTCATTGGCGGGCCCAGAAGTCTACCGAGACCAGAGGTTGACAAATTAAACAAGGCCGCAGTTAACTTCGTGGAAAATGTTTCGTTGACCATCTTAGTCATCAGGCGTTTTACCGCCAAAATGTTAAATGGTCTTTTTTATGGGTTAGGATTTATTAGGCAATCTGCACCAAAACCAGCCTCTACAAAGCAGTTGGGGACCACTTGGATCCACCTTATATTTGAAGGTTAGGAGAACGAAGGAACGATGGCATAGACCTATAGCTGTGAATAAGTGCGTAACGAAATTAGATATAAGAAACGCGCAATAGCAGGGATATTCTGAACTAATAAATTAAGGGTCAATAAGATTTTGGCCTACATAAAGAGAAGGTCCTTTCTGGTGCTTGCTCAGACTGCCTCTCATTTAAGGAAAATTTTATCCATGCATTTTTGTTCCTGTCCATAGTTTTCCTTCTCCCCCACAACTGCCAATCACAAATCGCACTACGAAGGATTTCTCTTTCTTCCCCCAAAGCGTACCCTAGCTCATACTACTAATTTCGTTGCCATAGTGGGGGTTCTTATTCCTCCCTAAAGTGTACCATGATGCCCTTACGTCTGACAATCGCAGCATCATACACTGTCTGCGTAGTACATGACAGTGACGCTGATCTATCAGTTTATAATATAAGCTTTTGTTACTTGTAAAGTAAAAACCTACTACCGTTGCCAATCTATATAATTATGAGGCGCACGTATATCGGAACACTAAACCTGTTGAGTTCAGCCTTCGATCCGATCTGTCCATTACATCTGCAAGCACTGCGAACGATTTTGTCGAATAGTTCAATAGCACTTGTGACATTCACAACGAACAAGGTCGCCTCGATTTATATTTTCATCGGCGTACTTTGAAACCGGTCATAATTAAGCTATTGCTTTCTTCTAAGTCAGTTGAAACAAAGAGAGAACGTCGTCGACTAGAGCGCATTTATGGAAATGTTCAGGCCTTAAATAGGATAGACAGCGTTACCGTCATCAATGCCGCCTTACAAATAAGCTCATTAACAAATCTCCATATAACTCTGACTCTTGCAGCCCGCTTGAAAGTGCTCAAAATGATCGGAGACGACGGTACATCTCCCAGTGGCTTCTACATCGAAAAGATATCCCAATAACAGCCAATGCTCGGAACGAGAGAACCAGAAACTGGGTTCTGACCATGTTTCATTTTAATTAACAAAATCGACATTCTGAAATGTAAAATTGATCGGTGTACTCTTAATCTCAGATGGAGCGACCTGAATTAAGTCGCTCCACCTGCCTTTAATGACACACTACACCAGCAATCTACTTTGGTGTCTCTTCTTAATCATATTATCTCTAAAGCCTCTCGCAGGGTCTAACATCTACACTTCTAAAGCGCTACTCTAAAGCTAAGCACAGGGCACCAGCTTATTCACGAGCGCTGCGTCGAATAAGATGAATCACCCAGAAATGTCCACGGTTGAGCGAAGTGGTTAAATAAAATTTAGATTGTAAATAGTAGGCCTACAACATAGACCTATCTTCGTCTAGCCTTTACCTCACTGATCAAGTAATTCAGTCACGTAATTACTCTTTCAAATTATGTTTTTTAATTATTAGATTGTTAACATAGGCCCTATGCATACAGCCTACAGGGACCAATAATTCACAAAAATTTAAAGTCCAAATGTCTTGTAACTATTTTAGCGCCTCTCTTGGGACCGCCGTCAAGCTACCTCTTGTGGGATTTGGGGTGGATCTCCAGCATAGGTGTGGTAGTCGCATGACGTCACTACTCGCCAATTTCCCAAGGTTTAGTGATTATTTTTCGTGTACAGGCTGACGGACAGTGCCGAATAAGTAAGTGAAACTATATCGTAGGCTATAGGTCTAAAGAGCCTATAGCCTACACAATGTAGGCTACTTGAACTTGTAGGAAAATGTTCAGGTGTAGTTTTATTGAACTAACCTCTCAAAAATTCTCATGTCCCTTCCACCATGCCCACGTGTAGCCCATATAGGACCCATATTCCAATTTGGGACCCGTATAGAGCTCAAGTGGGAGGTGGGCCCATCTAATGCCCATGGAAATGCTGGCAAGGATACTACATAGGTCTACTGCACACTCGACAATGTCAACTGCACACTCGATAATGTCAACTGCACACTCGACAATGTCAACTGCACAGTGAACACTCGATAATGTCAACTGCACACTCGACAATGTCAACTGCATACTTTGTGTCTCAAAATACACTATGTGAGGCTCTTATTCAATCCAATGACCATTATTACAGTAGTCCGAGGACCAAGAGGGAGCCGCGAAGGATATGGCGAGGGTCCGCGTTCTGAAAATATTTATTAACTGATTTTCGGCAAAACCGATGGTAGTGATTTCCTTCAAAATGACTGTGTTCCATAATCGTTGCAAGAAGTTAATAACAATTTATTCGGCGCAACGTTAATATTAATATGTTAATATCATAATAGGCCTAAACAGATAAGTAAAGGAAAATGTAGGCTAATCTAATCGTATCGCAATCGTAATCGTAATCTCCAAGCTTCTAAAGCGCCACTTGAAGGCTAAGCGCAGGGAACCAGCCTATTCACGAGCGCTACGTCAAATCAGAGCGTGTTTCCAGAAATGTCCACGGTTGAGTCTAGTTTCCAGAAGGCCAAATCAAATCAGAGGGGATTTTCCAAAGAGTAATCCAAAAGAGTTCCGTGTCCGGTTTCCAGAGGGCCAGATCAAGATCATCGTCCACTTGAAGTTTCTTCCGAAATGGCATCGAAACAACGGATAGGAATCTGAAGTGTTGTTCAAATCAAGTACCAGAATGTAGGCCAGTTCCTGTTTTTGCCAATGATTTTCATAAGACATCCACACCCCGATTTGTTTGTGGATGAGAAGGAGTTAGTCGTCTATGATGGAATCCCACGTGCAACGAAAACTCTGAAAGCATGACTCCGAGATGGCCGTCCGTTATCGGTTTCAGCAGCTCATCAAGTCCGAATATGAAAAAAGATATGCAATAACTATATTGTGTTTTTCTCAAGCAACGTCTCGAGTAATTGTTTTCTCCACACCGTTATGACGTTTCTTTGGCACGACGCCAGGACTGCGTTCGATTTGCACGAGGATGCGAAACCCCGCAGTTAAAACATTTTTGTTCATTCTCAAGTCTGTCGACTTTTTATGCTCGCTTTGGTTTTCAAAACACTTCCACGCTGTATTACGTTTAAAGGATACTGTCGTTTTAGGTACTCGTTTTGTTTTCTAGTTCAGTTGCTTGTAATTCGGCCAAATCCGTAATCGTAAAATCCACATTTCTAAGTGCTACTCTAAAGCTGAGCGCAGGGCACCAGCTTATTCACGAGCGCAGAGTCGTGTCAAACGGGTTGTCCATAGAATGGTCCGAGTCCGGTTGCCAGAAAGACCAAAGATAGGAGGCAGAGCAGCTGCTAAAGCGGTTTCCTTGAGAACGAGAAGGCTTGGAAGGTGGAGAATTGGATGGGTTAGGGTAGAAATTCTTGAAGAGGCGAGACTTGAATAATGTACTAGGAGACTTTAATTTGGAATGGAAAGCCTGTGGGGTTATCCATAATGTCCTATTTATGCTATTGTTGTGTTTCTTAAAGAACAGCGTCTCAGGATGTTGAGTGCATGGTTGTATCATTCACAAAAATTTCTTCATCAGGGTTTACGAGTTCACAGTGCTTCGAAAGAACTCGTAAACGTAAACCTGATATTGGTTCATGCCTTGCAGACCAAATAAAGTAGGTTTCAAAATGGACGTTTTTCTTCGGCTTATTATTGCGTAGTGTTTTCCTTGACGGCATATAAACACATCGTTGAGTTGAGTGTTTCTCTGCTAAATCGTTAACACGAGACCCATCCAGGCGCAGTAGGTTAGCAGAAGGTTAGCAAGGTCTTTCGCACGCTATCATTCATCTATATGGCGGTTACCATGTTTTAAAAATCAGACAATAATTTCTGCCATCTTGTCGAACTTTGGATCAGGTGGAATGAACATCGACATTTTCTCACACATCACGAACTTACTCGTTACCAGTTGTGACTTCCTTTCTGTTTCTTATGAAGTGTACAAGTGCAGACCACAAGTTATGTACAGCAGTGTTTTAATCTAGACACCTTTTGGGGGGGAAATTCCTCCCCCCCCCCAGGATTCATGTTTCCCCAGAGGCCAGTGAGAAATAAAATTATTATATGAACTGTTAGATGAAATTCCGAAAAAAGACGAATTCCGAAAAAAAGTCGTCAACTATTTCTGAGACGAATTTCTAAAAAGGTTATAAACTTTTTAAAAGAAGGTCATCGAGTTTTTCTCAGACGAATTCCTAAAAAAAGGTCATCAACTTTTTTCTCAGACAAATTCTTAAAAAAAATTTTCGACCGCCCTTCGGACCCTCGTTGGTCCCCTCCACAAACCTTCTTTCCCCCACCTCCTAGAAGAGGAGGACTAGATGCAACACTGTATGTACAGCATTTGACTGAGGGCGCCGAACACAAAAAAACGCTAATCGAGATAAGTCTTAGTGTACAGAAAACATCCTAAGTTTAGTCTTGAAAGACTCAACTGATTCAGCCGAGCGAATCGAAGGAGGAAGACTGTTCCAACACTTGGGACCGGCAGTTTTAAAGGCGCGGTCTTCGACCTACGCCCGTATAGGTCTCCTTTTACACATGATCTCTGCCGAAGCCCGGCCCCTGATGATGGCATGTCTGTGCAGTACATTCTGAGATAGTCCGACGCCGCTCCATGTAATGCCACGAAGACGAGCAGGCTAAGTTTTAATTGAACGCGACGTGGCATTGAGACTTCAGAGCCAGTGCAACACATCACGTAGGAGCGGTGTTGCATGATCGAATCTGCGCCTGTGGCAGATAAGCCGAGCAGCTGCGTTCAGCACCCACTGCACCCTGTCAAGAAGATATTTAGACGCTCCGTCCGGCTAGTAAACTGTTAGAGCGATCGACCTGTGAGTCGACGAAGCAGATCACAGCCGTTCTGGCAGAGACCTGTCGCAGGTCCTGATCGGACGGAGCTGACGGAAGCATCGGCCAACCCTGTGTCCAACGTGACGCATCATAGACATGTCAGGCTCGAACTGATCCCGAGGTCACGCATCACGGTTGATGGCCATATCGCCGTTCCGCAGACGTTCAGAGGGTCAGTACTTGTCTCATTCAGGTCATTTTCTGTCATTTTCCCATGGTCTCATTCAGGTTTTCTATCGGATTTTCTGCTGGTCTTCTTGCAAGTTAGATTCACCACGGACAAAGAGACAGCGGTCGTTTGATTTCCTCCGTCTTAACAGAGGGCGCCAGATAGGCCTACTCAGTTACCATGGCAACGTCAAGGACCGATTGCATCAATTGAATTTTATTAGGCTTTGTATTAGGATTGAACCGAACGCAACGGCGACCAGTAAGACCTCAAGTGGGATAACTATCGGTTTGGCAACGCCAGTGTTATTTCGGTTAGACCTATGATTTTCAGTTTCAGTTACGGCTTTTTATTTTTCAGTTGGAGTTTCGGTTATTAATTTCAGATGTCGTGACTAACTACACTGAACAGCTCCCAGAAATATGTATACGCAGCAAATCAATCCGATTTAACGTATTGTCGGTTTATTTTAAGGAAAACACGACGTATACACTAACCGTAGACTAGAGTAGGAATACTATTCAAAAAGTAAGCAAGAAAAAACACTTATATGTTTCATTTTCAAGTTAACGTTTTGCGATTCTTTAGTTATATAGTTTTTGTTTTTCAGTTTCGATTACAGTTTCAGTTATTCACCATTTTCAGTTTCAGTTTCGGTTACAGTTAACTGCCAAACATTTTCCAGTTATTATGCTATTTCAGTTACAGTTTCAGTTAATGGATATAACGTTGGACACCATAAACTGTTTATTTACACCGAAATTCCTTTCTATCTTCAACTTACAGCTGGTGCGTTTTATTCGTCCGTTAGACCTCGTTCGTTGTTTTAGTGGTTCATTTCTTCATTCATTCCTGTTTACTTTCTCTCCGCCATATTTTATTTACTGATTGATTCTTTACGTAGGTTCTTCGATAACCCATTCATTCTTTCATTCATATCGCCACGTACTTAATCATTCACTGCACACCCAATTCCATTATAAAGCAACACAATGTCAGCTGATCTTTCCAGCATATCGACAATCCCTTCACGATCCCACATCTTCGCCTCGGGAATCACCTTTCCCTGGCCCTCGCTGCGGTGATCCACAGTCCGGGCGCTGTTTTTCACCAATCTATCCGCATTTATCGGACACTTCGGTGCTTTATGCAGGCCGAATGTCAAGGCGGTTCCGGTCTCTGTGACTTCAGAAAAAGCAAGTGGCAAAATGCATGTAGTGAAGTAACATTCGTCATACGAAGAATGAAAACAAAAGGCGATACACATTATATACACATCAATGTTGTATGCAATATAAATGCAATCAAAGAGCTTGCACTAACCCAGATCATAAAGCAGTGGCCCTAACCCTGGGAGACAATGCAATGGCCTATGACCAATAGTTCCAGCGAAGTAAGGACCAGAGGACGATGAGGTCACCTTCTCGGCAGAACGTCATTAAGCAGTGTTTAATCTAGTCCCCCTCTTCTGGGAGGGAAACAGGGTTTCTGGGGGACCAACCAATTTTTCTCATTTCATCCAGACTTTCAAACTTTTCATTCGTCCAACTTTTCACACTTTTTCTATAAGCATTTCTCTCTCGAAAACGTTGATGACCTTTTTTAAGGGATTCGTCTCTCCAAAAGTATATTACTCACCTCTCCGGGGGGCGAAGAACCATGTATCCTGGGGGATTTCATTCCCCAGAAGGTCTCTACATTATAATATTGCTGGCCTCTGGGGGAAACACAAATCCTGGGGGGAGATTCCCCCAAAGACGTCTAGATTAAACACTGGTCATTAAGCTAATCGGCGAAAATCATCTTGCTGGGTTCCTTTCAAAACTCCTGGATTGCATTAGATACCTAACAACCTTGACGAAACCGCTTACCCTACCTGATGCAGTTGTCCGCTTACCCTACCTGATGCAGTTGTCCAGATTATCTGTAAACCCAGGCGACCATGGATTAGAGAGATCTTCGCATTCGGAATCGATTCCGTTCGACGGTCGTCGAGCCCCGTCCTTCACGGATGCCTGGCAGAGAATTAACCCCCACTTCTGCTCCATCACCCTCTTCTCCCCACCTTCTCATCTCTTTGCCTCTTCCTATTCATCCTGCTTTTTCCCTCCTCATCCTTCTCCTTCTCTTCCTCTTTATCGTCGTCCTCTGTTTCCTTTTCTTCTTCCTTTTCTTCGTTCTTCTTTTCCTCCTTCTCTCCTGTTCATCCTCTTCGTCCTCCCTTCTTTCTCCTTCCTCGGGCGTCGGCCGTGGAACGGAGGTGTTGGAATCAAGTCCCAGAAGTCGTTATTTCTTAATAGGCCAAAGGCTGTCGCATGGAACGAACGCTAGGTGGCGTCCTAGCATTCAATCATTCGAATAATGACAGACGACGGAAAGCAGCGCGAGGGATGGAGAGAGGAAAAGAGGGATAAGAAAGGAAGGAAGGGAAGGCAGGAGGGTGGAGTAAGTGAGAGAGAAAGGGTAGGAAGATGGGAGGCTGGAGGGCAGAGAAGAAGGGTAAATGAAAGAGAGGAAGGAAAGAGATGGATGAAGGAAGAATATATGGAAAGGAAGAATTCTAGAGTGGAATGATCTTAAGGCGGACCCAGGAAAGACGGAGAGAAGGAAACGAATAAAAGAGGGAGACAATAATTAGGCCTATAAAGAGAGAAAAGGTAGATGGATGGACGCTCGTACGGGCGGATGGATTGGTGGATGAGTGGATGAGTTGATGGATGGATAAATTAGTGGATGGGTGAATGAACGGATGGACCAATGGATTGATGGATTGGATGGGCAGTTGAGTTAATGGAGGGAATGAACAGATGGATGGATGGATTGAATACTGATAGAAAAATAGAAAACAAAAAACATTTATATCTAATCACCTATATATTCTTTTGATAAGTATTTCGCTGAGACTATAATTATCATGTCCCTAACTCTCTTCTTTACACTTCTTCTAGCTTAGAGAAAGCAAAAAGGTTATTAATATTAGGCCTATTTCCTAAAGTCCTCTTATTTACATCGTAGAAACTCATTTCCTTATATTCTTCCTTTTACAGGTCGCTGGGTATGTTCTGTCGTGGCTTTGACATTGCTTTAATGTTGTCTTTAAAGAAAGAAGAATAACAAATAGAAGAAATTCATATTGTTGCATTATAGGCCTAGTCATTGTCTTATCGCACAGATTGCGCGGATGGTGATCGTGATGGCCTTGACCTTCCTTCTGTCGTGGTCACCGTTCTACTTGGTCAACCTCATCAGCCAGTTCCAGCAGGAGAGCTTCCTTCGCAGGTCCAACTTCCTCTTCACGATGCTCTCGACTCATCTGATCGGCTTCACCAACAGCAGCATCAACCCGTTCGTCTACACGATGCTCGGAGACAAGTTCCGCAGCAGCTTCAAGCGCATCCTTGCCGACCTCTTCTGCCTCCATCGCAGCTGCTGCTGCAGGCGTCATAAGCGATCCGATCTCAGGCCATTCCAGTCCGCAAGGGAACTTCCGGTTCGGGACAGGAAGCGAAAGTATTCGGCGGAAGTAAGAATGCGTCCGACAGATTCGACGACTGTTAGCCGCGCGAGAAGGTGTACTGAAGCTGACGCAGTTTCGGATTCCGGGCGACAGGCCTTCTACCTTGACTGGTCTTCTTCTATCGATCAGTCGGTGGTTGGAGAAGGCATGCCACGCAGACAAAATGGTCGCCAGACGTCCATTGAACATCGCCCGGGAGAAAAAAATCTCCGTTTCAACTTTCGCAAGCAGTCTAGTGATGACCAATGTCAATGGAAACCGCCCGTATACTGATCGATCATCCGTGGCTTGATATAGCAAGTCAAGCTGCTAACGCAAAAGACTACACGATGAAGAAACTTGTCTTCTGGTAATGTAAGGCTCCGATGATGAAACCTCCTGCACTCAGCAAATCATCCGAATAAAAAGGTTTCCATGCCGACAAATATTGAGGCGCTATATGAATATTCGGATGTACAGATCCAGCTCGAGCTGTACGTATCTAAGCATTTCTATAGCACCTATATATTACATTACTACGAATCTGATACACGGCTATCTGTACGTGATCTAAAAAGAATTATGGTCTTTCTCTGAATGCGACCAGTCTTAAAAAGTTTGCACAGATGTCAATGGTCAAATTTAAATCACAATCTGGCAATCAGCGTGATCTGAAAAGATGCGCCTTAAGAATTATGATCTTTGTCATATGAGACCAGTCCATCATTTTGCATTGATCTAAAATGATCAAATTGTACGGGTACTTAGTGATCAGCTGCTGAATTCCGTGGCTTCTTCCAGGATTTGACTCTTACTGCACCAAATGAGGTTGTTAATCGCAGTGGAAGCCGATACGTCATACAGGGAAAGTCATCCAGTAATTTGTGCCAAATCCGAGCCTCCGCCAAACGATCCATCAATTCGCCAATTAGCGGACCGTCTGTGTATTAGAGGACCGGAAATGATTGGACGATGACGTTTCTTTAGAACGAGGTGTTTGAACGTCATCGCCTGAAAATATTCCAGATGCGCATGACATCGGATTCATCTCTATTACAGTAAATTTTTCCAGCTTCCAATCTAAAAGGAATGTCTCGTCTAATCATCTTCGATGTTGTGGTTCTGATACTAGGAAATCCGTGTACGGAGCATAAATACTAACGCAGAAATAGTAAGACAGACGCACAATGCAGATTCACGTGTCGAAGATGATCGCTAGAAGGAGACCCCGAATATTTATGAATATCACACGTTGTGAACGAAGACAGGCCACGCAAGGGTGAAACGGGCATTGATATTCACCCAACGGTCGAGGAAGAACTGGAAGACATCGATAAGTAAACCCAGGGGTTGGAGGAAGATCTCCGGCCGCTGAACTTTCAACTACACACAGCCTGAAGACCAGCCCTAGACCGAGACGATTGGCGAAGAATCGTGGAAACGCCATCACTCGAAAGAGGGCGCGATACTTCTAATTACGGTGATTGACTTCGGCCAGTGTTTAATCTAGTCCCCCTCTTCTGGGGGGGGGGGGGTAGGGGGAGAAAACAATGTTTGTGGGGGGCCAACGAGCATCCGAAGGGCGGTCGCAAAACAATGTGATATTAACAAAACTGCTCTATTTTGATTGACGTTTTTTGGCAATTTCATCTTACAAAAAACTTGATGACCTTTTTTAGGAATTTGTCTCACATAAATTTGATGACTTTTTTTAGAAATACGTCTTTTTTGGGAATTTCATCTCACTGGCCTCTTGGGGGAACATAAATCCTGGGGGCGGGGGAATTTTCCCCCCAAAAGGTGTGTAGAAAACTCTAGATTAAACACTGGACTTGGATTGTGCAGGGAGTAACGAATGTAAGTAAAGTAAAGCTCCCATATTCCGTAAGGATAGTAGGGGAGGCGCTCATTTCCTGTACTCGGTCCTTGAGCCGGAAATGCATGACGAATCCCAAGGTCATGGACACACAGTGCTGTAGTGCATCGCTGTGGAGTAACGGACGCACTCCTCGTACATTTTGCCTACTAGAGTTCCATCTATTTTATCATTACGAATAGACTTCGCTATTACTTCGCCCAAAACTTATAATTCTGAATTCGCTCTTGGTAAATAAGTATTTTGGCCCTAAAAAGTATTCTTATCTGAATGCAGCGCTTCCTGGAAGACAAGTCAAATTCATTTGAAGCTCGCTGCACACAAGTACTATTGTTTGAGCGCGTTTATTAGAACTTCGCGTGACTAATAATCCTGTTGCACCTTATAAGGAGTGGCGTCTGCGGAAGTTGGTCGAGTTTTGTCTCATTACACTGACTGCTGACTAAGAGTGTAGAGGTTTGTTGTGGTTTGTTGTGTTGGCGTTGCGGTCACAGTTGGATTGACCGTTGGTTACCAGGAGTATACTCGACCATATAGATCTGTGACATCTGTCTATTGGCCTTCTTCGTGATTGCGTTTGTGGATTCGGGCAAGGTAAGATAAGGTCAGGTAAGGTAAGATAAGGTCAGGGCCAGATCCATGGGGGGAGGCCAATCCGGCCATGACCCCACCCATTTGATATTTACACAGGACGTGCCCCCCCCCCCATGACGAAATAGACGATGATCACTATGTGATCTTTCATGAGGAAAATAAAATGACTATAAAGAAAATGATAAAATAAAACCGGACAATTTGATTTATTAGTATGTAATTATGTATATGTAGGCCTATGTATGTATGTATTGTAGAGAAATTTTAATTGCCATGCATACGTGTGTAATGTAATGACGTGAACGGCGTTTTATAGCGCGCATGGTAAAGGCTTATTCGCCACTCCCGACCAACAGTCGGCAGTCTGGTAGAAATCGGTGGCTATTATTATTATTATTATTATTATTATTATTATTATTATTATTATTATTATTATTATTATTATTATTATTATTATTTATATTTATATTTATATTTATATTTATTATTATTAAAGTTAAGGTTAGGTAAGGGTTACTTAAGATAAAACAGAGGTGGGGCTATTTCATATAGCATAAGGTAAACGGTCATATTTACTGCACGGCCGTTTCACCAATGGTCCTCGAAAACGTGGTTTTTGGATCGAAGAATATTTAGTCCGAAGAGCAGACGCCATGAAAGTAATCCATCAACCAACCCCTCAGATCCACCACCATCCCTGAGTAGCGTTTTTAAATACACTGCGCAAACCCACGTACAATATCATGTCTTGTGGACATTTGTTATCGAAATACGCATTTCGTACCTCCGCCCATGCATGTTTTTGGGTTGATGAATCGTATCATGTTTTGATTGAAACTTCACCAAACCGGTAAACAGCGCTCTTCTTGAGGACTGATCGTGTAACTGACGAGGAAGCACATCTGGAAATTTGTTTAGCGTCCATAATGAATGATTCGTGGTCATACTTTACCAATACCTACCTCGGACGCAGGTGCTTCGCGACAGCCTTTATGAGTTCTACCGCCTGATGGATTGGGTGATCAGTGAATCCAAATCAGTGAATGCCTTCATTATAGTATAACCAAAGATGCTGACTTTGCTGAGCGCTCGTCGTCAATCTTCCGTAATTCAAGTCGCCTTCTCCGTTTTCTAGCGCCCTGCAAGTCATCCATCAATCAAGAAAATGGACTCGTGGATGAAGAGAGATTTGGACAAGATTCACGGCCATCAATTTTACTTTCATTACACGGGCTGAACGTTCTTCCTACGGTTGTCCTTCATCCTTCAATCCAGTGCCACCTCGTCCCATTCTCAAACCGCCCAGAATTTGACTTCATTACGGGTGAGTCTGGTTTCTTTCGCACGAGAGACACTCCCTCGGCATGCCAAAGCCGATTTCGAAGTCAGAACGCAAACGCCTCATCGTTCAACGCTTCTGGTCGTGTCTGAGAGATTAGGAAGAAGTGAAAAAGACGAGGGAAAGATACAAAAGACGCCTATTAGCGTTTAATAAAAATCCGCCTATCGATTCTGATGCAGCGGTTCCACCGGTTTCTTCTGCTAACGTCACACCATTCATCCGTCCGTCCGTCCGTCCATCCATTCATTCATTCATCCATCCACATGGGCGTCCGCAGGCCGTTTTTGGGGGAAGCAAAATTTTTGTAGGGGAGCAGAGTGATGTATTTGCATAGAATGAACACAGAGCACATGACAATTTAAAAATAAATAATTGTCAAGGACTTAACTTACCTAAATGATTAAGTGTTTTGTGCATTGAAAATCATGTTGGGACTGTTGTAATAATCATAATGATCAATAGATTTTATTTTTGTAAATTATTTGCCAAATTCAGGGGGAAATGCTCCCTTGCTCCCTCAGGACGCCCATATCCGTTGCACTCGTCCATTGTTTATTTCGTTTCAGGTTAGTTTTTTTATGTTATTGCTGCCGCTGTCATGTCTCGTCGTCAGGCGAAAGATGTTGAGGCGTGCATTCTAGTGGCATGTAGGCAATCTAGACATTTAGTAAGACTCCTTTCCGCAATCGTGGACAGTAGCTAATATAGGGCCTATGCTGCGTCTTTATCCAATTTTTCCTTCTGGAGATCTACAGCAATAGAATGGTTAAATCCTATAGACGGGTAACTCACATGTTGAGCTGGTTGATTCTATTCGTGACTTGGGTTTGCCTTTCTACAAAGTTCCTCACCGAGTTTGTCAATAGTATTTGCAAATCATCATAGAAGCATATTCGTGAATTACACAGAATTAGACGCCGTGTTCCTATGTCTGCTACGACACCTTCGGCGAATGCATTGGCCTCCAGTACCCTGAAGTACTCTATAACTCGCCTCACACTGTTATTACGCAGTCGAATCTGCAGAAACTCCAGAGAAAGCAGAATTCTTTTGCTAAAGGCTTCTCCTCCCGGGTTCTATACAAAAACACATTCTAGTTGGAGCCTAATCGCAGGGGGAGTGTAGGACAAAAACAATCAATGCTTCTTTTTAAACAAAATAAATTCTCAAAGTAGCTAGACTCTAGTGCAAGGAACTGACAATTTCTAACCTGTAGCTAGTTGAATAGGCCCTAAACAAAAATTGTATTGTACTATAGAGTCATAATAATTCATAAGTCAAAATATGAGCCTAACCTCTAAAGATATGGCCTAACCCTATGCTTAAATCAATGTATTGGCCTTTTGTTCAGCAAGTAATCTCTTTCAAATAGATGCTTGTAGTTGATAAGCAACTGAACTGTAGTCAAACACCGTGTTTAAATGATCAGTTCTTATTCTTCAATGTAATCACTATTTTTTTTTTATCTTATTGCCTTTCTCTGGTGCTGGTGACTGAGTGACTGCGGCAGATCACTGATCAGTCGTTAATGGGGCCGTGTCGGGCTACTCCTTCGAAGGCAAGAGCACATGATAGGCCGTGTGTGCCTCTAGCGGTGACCCATGCGCCGCCGGCGCATGGGTCACCGCAAATGTTGGCTCCCAAACGTAGGCCAACCGCCACTCTAATCGCTTCGTCACTCATCCTTAGTCCGCAAGATGTAACCGGCAGGCAGTGAAGCCAGTCGCTGGCATGTTGGGCGGAAACGGCTCTCAGACGGGCCTGTGCATGCGTTTCCGTTAGTGCACGATTAAGCTCCTCGAGTGACCGTTGAAGGAGCGGTTTGTCCCATTTGGACTGTATAGGCATATGGAAGTCGTCGGCGATTGTAATGCCTGTTTCCGCTTGCCACTGCGAAGGTGACGTCGTGAAATGCAAGTCGGGCTGGATGGCGGTCCCACCCAGGACGCTGGACTGGAGAGCGAGGGTGCCCGCGGTCGATGCCAAAAAGGCGGGAAGTGCCAGCGATGACACCCTTCGTATGCCCAGACCGCCCAAGTCGATGGGGAGAGTGGTCTGCAGCCACTGAGGTTCGGTAAAGGTGATGTTGTTAATGTCTTCCAGACCTTTCCGCAGGATCCAGTCGTTGTCTGTCAAGCAGGGTGATTCGCACATGGCATGCAGCGGAGTGTGTGTAGTAGTTTGGGAGTATTATTAATTATTATTGTTATTTTTCTCATTGTTTTTCCCCAAGGTACATGTTATTCCTCGGGGACTTAAATATTACTTAACATAGAGAGAAGCACCTGGAACGGCCACTATACCTCAGGTTCTGGTAGAAAGAAAGTGCCGCGGAAAGCTACTGCGTTGAAGCGTTGGATTGTCAACGCCAGGCGTTGGAAAAGGTGTGATGTCTGTCTCTCGTACATCACCAGAGACGGTGCTAAGGCTCTGTCCCAGCGCCGTGATGAAGGTCAGGCCATCGTTATTTATGGGACCCAGGGTTTCGTGTAATTCGTTCCATTATTATTATTACTACGATCGGATGTTGTTGTTAAATGACGTAACGGCTAGAGGGCATAAGATAGATATTTTTCTCTAATAAGAAGGACGGGTTGACCGTGCCCCTACTAATTTTATGAAAATATCCTCAGTAAAGACTGTTTGGTGCGTAGTAGGCCTATATTGAGCTTTAAACTCTGCTGTGATTAAAAATTAAGAAATCCCCAGTGGCATATAAGGCCAACCGGGAGCTTGAAGAAGTAAAAATAAAGAGGTCTTATACAAAATGGCCAGAAATGTTTAGGCAGTGAGAAAGGTTTGATGGGCCACCTAAAAGCAGCTGGAGGGCCACTTTTGGCCCGCAGACCACAGTTTGGGAACCACTGGTTTTGATTATTTATAGCAGTACAATAGCAACGAATTACCCTGAAAAATAGCAGTGGCAATGTATAGGCCTATTATAAATAACAGTATGAATGCTGCCATTAGTACGTGTGGAGAGTGGAATGGATGGGAAAAATTAGGGAGAAACCGACGGACAAAGGACGAAATGGAAGAACTTTTGGACAGAAAGACAGGAATGGAAGGACAGTCCACTGAGCACTAAGCGACACCAAAGCAGAAATCCGTGTTAGCAGAGGCTAAGAGAACGAGAGTTACAGGACTGTGGATACCGATTCTAATACGTAGACCTTCAGCTATCTCTCTTCGTAAATTAATAAAATAGAAACACAAGGTTATCGACATTAAGCTTATATGAAATATAATGACCAATAGTTGAAAAGGAACTAAAAAACACGCAGAAAAGTTTTAAAATTGTTTAAGAAGAAAAGCTCGATCGAAAGGTCCAGCATTTCGACAACTCAGTCGAATAATAAACAAACGTTTGACATTCTCCAAGTTCACTTACATAGGTCAATAATTCATGATCTGAGAATGAAAGCGTTGTGACTTGACACGATGTGATGTAAGGTAATGCAATGTCAAAGTACAATCTATACTGTGCAGCTCAATAGCAAAACTATTGATGTGACGTAACGCAATGTCAAAAGTATAATCTATGCAGTGCAGTCTTCTTATTAGGCCTGTAATTTCTATGTGTTCACCCAACTTGTTCATCAATGTGCGGTTCGCTTTTGGTTTTCAAATAATAAATAAATAAATAAATAAATAAATAAATAAATAATAATAATAACAGCAAAGCATTTCATGTGACGTAATGTAATGTCAAAAGTACAATCTATACAGTGCAGTTCAATAGCAAAACTATTGATGTGACGTAACGCAATGTCAAAAGTATAATCTATACAGTGCAGTCTTCTTATTAGGCCTGTAATTTCTATGTGTTCACCCAACTTGTTCATCAGTGTGCGGTTCGCTTTTGGTTTTCAAATAATAAATAAATAAATAAATAAATAAATAAATAAATAATAATAACAGCAAAGCATTTCATGTGACGTAATGTAATGTCAAAAGTACAATCTATACAGTGCAGTTCAATAGCAAAACTATTGATGTGACGTAACGCAATGTCAAAAGTATAATCTATACAGTGCAGTCTTCTTATTAGGCTTGTAATTTCTATGTGTTCACCCAACTTGTTCATCAATGTGCGGTTCGCTTTTGGTTTTCAAATAATAAATAAATAAATAAATAAATAATAATAATAACAGCAGAGCATTTCATGTGACGTAATGTAATGTCAAAAGTACAATCTATACAGTGCAGTTCAATAGCAAAACTATTGATGTGACGTAATGCAATGTCAAAAGTAATTGCAAAAGAGCGTCTTACGAAGTCGTGCACTATAGATCAGATAAAACAACAACAGTTAATTGTATCGTAACTTACAGATTAAATTAGTTATGAATATGGGTGTCCTTATCGGCAATTTTCTGAAAGATGCGCTCCAACCTAATTAGCGAATCTCATGGTTCCATCCATCTTGTCCATAGTTCAAATCCACTACAATTTATCTGGTGTAGGACGGACTTCCCACCTTCAACTTCTTGGGCAAAATTATTTCTGCACAAGCCAAATAATTTGCTAATTATATAACTACTCGTTTGTTGCGAGCTTTCATGTGAAGCTGTTTTGACATATATTTCACGAAAAACCTGCATATATTACTAATTGCGAATGTTTGTTGTTACTTTCAACGTTTTCGGCACTAAATTACGTTTATTCGATTTAGCCAGTAACTATACTTTAAAGAGACAAAACACCTGAAGCTATGTACAGCGACTACTCGTTGACAACCAAGTAAACACAACAGCTGTTTCTCACACCTTTCTGCTGTCAAAGCCAGGAGCCATTTTGAATCGTCCACTTTTAAACAGGTTCGACCTTTAGGTGGGCACTGTGGCCAGTTCCATAGGCGTCCGTTGGAATTTTTTAGGGAAGGGCAAACAATTTTATGGGGCAAATTGTTTGTAGGGGGAGCAAAATGACGTTTTTTCATAATCATGAACACAGAACACATGACAACTTTAAAAATAAATAATGGTGAAGGACTTTACCTAAATAATTAATTTTTTCGCGTTGAAAATCGCGTTGGGACTGTTGCAATAATCATAATAATCAAAAGATTTAATTTTTGTAAATATTTGCAAAATCCAGGGGCAAATGCTCCTTGCTCCCCCTGCGGACGCCCATGGCCAGTTCTCTGGATGAATCTGGGGGTTCTAAACGACTGCTAAGATCATTTAGGCTGGCGGGAATTGCTAAAGATAATTACTTAGTAGACACTCCAATTGTTTAATCATATGGCGTGTGCAAAGGGGTTACTTGGAGTTACTGGAAAGAATTCCTCGAGAATGAGAGACCGAGGCCTAAATATTCTGTAGATGTGTTGAACTTCCGAGGCTTCGAGCGCGCTAAACATGACTTATGCAAGATGCGCTCAAACGTTCTATCACTTGGAATGACGTCATGTATTCAGTATCACATTTGATAATGTCAGTCAGAGGCGTCTATCTCCTGTAAGTCATTGGAGCAACTTCCCCTTTCCCCCTCTTCTTCCCCTTCACCTTCCTCCCCCCTAAAATGGTGGCACACACACCGACAGATCTTTCCCCCAATTTTTTGGATGGAGCATTTGCTCCAAGGTTTCTATGGTGTAGACGCCCCTGATGTCAGTTATAGCATAATGAATGGCATTCCTGGATTGGCCCAGATTGGGTTGCTGTTTCTACACCTGTTTCATCATCATGTTACTTTGGTCGATTGCAATTTCCGTAGTACCATCAGACAGCCTATAGAAATAGCCATTACCGTAGACACAAGTAGTGCAAAACATGTAGCAGCTGGCAAACCAGAAGCCGACGTTATAGTTCGCTACACTACATTTGCCTCCTGGCCAATTATCATTTTCCACATCAGAGGTCGAGAACTTAATTCCATTTTGCCCAGTGATAATGTTATTCATATCGCCAGAACAGTAGGTAGAGACATGCATAGCATAACCAAGCGCCTCGGAATCGACCTTGAAATTGTCATACTCAATCGATACCCAATTATCGCTACTAAGAATTTTCATCTCGATTCTCAGTCTCCACGTTCCCTGTGATGTCATGCTGTAGATCTTTTCCAGGCCCAGCCAATAGTCGCTGCTCGAGACGCCGAATCCTGTCTTGTAGGCGGCCCACTGTCCGTTGTACTGTAGATCTTGAGCAAATCTGCGATGGAAATTGATCCAGTTGTTGACGGACATGACCGTAGTCGTTCCAGAAAAATTGGGAATCGTGATGCTTTCCGCAGCTTCAATTGTTGTGTAATCTGTTTAAAAGTTAAATTTCGTTGCAGTAGATGTAAAATTGAAACGTCATGAAAGTACTCAAATGTGAAATGATGAAGTCTGATTATTGAAATTCACTCTACCATCTCGCGAAAAATATCCCAATGCATTTATTTACATTTTCTATAGGGGCCTAACTAATCTCTGAATCTCTGCAATGCTTCCCACCTACATGTACTTGTCTTAATAAACGCTTGACCATCCAATAACCCCGTTCTACCACATGTTTCTTTGCTACTCATTTTGAGTTTTCTAACTGATCCATACCCCACATTGTAATTCGATTCTTCAATGATCTACCGCTTAATTAATTCCTGTTTCGGTTTGATTCTTGTTGCTTACTCGCCGTCATCTCTGTCAGCCATCTACTTATTGACCGCAAGCTTTTATTGAAAACGAAAATCCTACTTCTTCAAGAAGTCTTATACCCAGATCAATTATATGCACCGCCTTTGCATTTCTGTCAATACAACCCATCGTCACACCTCACCTATCTCCAATTCACCTTTTGATCTCCTGGCAGGAGGATTGTTGTCCTCAGAGGGTATCTATCGACAAACCTCTTGACTTGCAGCAAGCGCTCGGGGGAAAATTTATATGGTTAAGAAATTCGAAGTCAAACTTCGACCTATGTTATTTTCGAATCTGTAAAAGACTTGTTTTCGATATTTGTCAGTCTGTTTAAAAATCAAAGTCCCTAGCAAGAAACCTGTTTCTGAGTCGTTCCCTTTCACAAGGCGCATTTTGGTAGTTTTAGGATCTACCCTTACATTACTATATTCCAGATGCTAATTTTGATTGGCACAATGCAAGCATGCGATACCTCCCCGACATGAAACCAACTAAAGCGAAAGATACTATTAATCGAGGTAAGATAATAGTTTGTGAATTGCTGTTATATTGAGTTTCGATTCAGCATAATCTTGGTCCTATCCTTGATCTTGGTTTCAGCCAGGAGTTTTTAACACGATGGTGAAGAATTAAGGACAATCACATGAGCTCGAATCTCAATTTTTTAGGCTGACAGATGAACTTAAATTGTTTAGCATTTTCAGCAATGACACAGTTAAATTCTATGATACCTCAATGAGATTTTCACCGCGCTTAGACCGATGCAGACTGTAGGCAACAAAATCGTCTTTACTCATATACTGGTAGGTTTTTACATACACCATTCTAATGGTACCCTTACCTGAAGGAAGGCCGCACCTTTTCCAAGTGCAATGTTCATCGTAACATCCGTACTCGTGTATGTTACTGGTAACATTTTGGGTGCAGTTTAAGAATCGATTTCCCTTGTACGTAAACGGAAAGCTGCACTTTTCAGGCTTTATGAGTTGATTCACTTGCCAGAAAATCAAAGGAGCAATTTACCATTAAGTATGCACACAAAATATGCCAAAATAGTCCTTTTTATTTCATTAATCAATTACAGCTGACCGGCCCCTCTCCCTCTGCATCTCCCCGTAACTTCCTCTACCACACGATCACATACTCAATCCAGCGATATTCGCCAGATGCCGTGTTATTCCACAGACTAACCAGGCTTCAGTAGTCGTCACTAAACTGCACCTGCAAGCGTCGAATCAACTACACCAAGCGGTCATCTGTTGATTCTTACATTTCTTCACCCAAAAAACCTTCATTTGAAGTGTTCGCCAGCGTTGAGATTCTGAGAACAATCTGCATCGTTTCTGTTTCGATACACATGTCCATCTTCAAATGCGGCTCATAAAATCTTATCTAAGACTTTTATTGCGACAAAAACGATACGTATTTAGAAGAAGAAGAGGAAGAGGAAGAGGAAGAGGAAGAGGAAGAGGAAGAAGAAGAAGAAGAAGAAGAAGAAGAAGAAGAAGAAGAAGAAGAGAAAGGGGAAGCGGAAGAGGAAGAGGAAGAGGAAGAAGAAGAAGAAGAAGAAGAGAAAGAGGAAGAGGAAGAGGGAGAGGGAGAGGAAGAGGAAGAGGGAGAGCGTGAGCGAGAGCGTGAGCGAGTGCGAGAGGGACAGGGACAGGGACAGGGACAGGAGAGGGAGAGGGAGACGGAGACGGAGACGGAGACGGAGACGGAGACGGAGACGGACAGGGAGAGGGACAGGGAGAGGGACAGGGAGAGGGACAGGGAGAGGGACAGGGAGAGGGAGAGGGAGAGGGAGAGGGAGAGGAAGAAGAAGAGCAATTCCTTATGCTAGCCCTAAGGAAACCATACTTATGAAGTGTTAGAGACTTCATTTTCTTAGCCTCGGCATATGAGGGAGGTTGACCACTGACCAGCTCTCTCTCGCACGCCGTCTCATCTTCCCGCCGATAGTGTACGGTCAGTGTACTCATCATAGCTGAGTTGGTTAGGGGGTGCAGGTGGAGCAGAAATCTCGACAAAACTTTCTGCGGTGGCGAGGATTTGAACCCCAGACCTCTCGACTGATAGCCCAGCACGCTAACCACTGGACTATGGAGCACCCCTAGGTGTAGTATTTCAGTGGATAAGTATTTAACTTATTATAAAACATTAATCATCCACAACATTCAAATCAATCGCTATTCCTCGATGTCATAAGTTTTCAACAAGATCATCAGAATACATTTCTCTGGTCATATCTAAAACTAGAACTGCTGATGATGAACAAGATTTTCGGTTGCTGGATCTGCACTATTGAAAACCTTTCCTCTATCTGCTCGTTCTGCTCAGCCACTTGTGTAATTAGTTCTCTACTGTGATATCTTTTTTCAAATTGCTTATACATTATAGGCAATCTTGCTCTTTGCAGGCTGATTTTCCGGATGTTGACCTGCTTACGGCGCTGTATTGGTACGCCACCGGTTGAGGCCTTTTAATACAAGCGCTATAGAAGTTGCTAATTAACATAATTATGTAAATGCTATGGTAGAGAATTTTCAGCAGCGCTATGGAAGAATTCAGTTTAAATAAAGTTTATTATTTTCACGACACTTCAATGTTCTCGTTGACGTGGGAAAAGGCTTTGTTATAGGAGTGTTTATTGTTGTAAATTAGACACAAAAGCAAACAGCCATTAGACACCGAGCCGTCATAACAGGAACGGTCTGATTGTGCTTTTATGACAGACACTCATCAACTGCGGGCTTCTGACAATTAAAATCGATGTCTTTATTATGTCAGCTGAATATTAAATACAGTGGCGGCGATCTTGTCTGAGAGGTGGGGGGACAAAGTAGGCCATGGTCTGGTCGATGACCTTTTTTTAGGAATTCATGTCCCGAAAAAAAAATTTTACTTTTCAGGAATTCATCCACAAAAACCTAAAACTTTGACTTTTCTACGAATTCATCTCCCAAAAAAGTTGATGACCTTTTTTAGTCATTGACCTTTTTACGACTTACTTTTCAATTATTCGTCTCAAAAATAAATTGCTTACCTTTTCCGAGATTCATCCCCTTAAATACAAATAAATTTCATGACGAATTTCTTCTTCTTTCACAGAATTTTCGGGGGGGACACTTCTCCTAAAAAACTTAACTTTTTACCTCGTCTGGTCAAAAGGGCAGTGAAAACCCTCACGTGCAATTACATTTCTTGCCCTTTTTTCGTGTTTCTTCAAAATTTGGGGGGGGACAAATATATGACGTGTCCCCCCACTCTAAAAGGTGGGGGTCATGTCCCTCTCGATCCCCCCCCCTAGATCGCCGCCCATGATTAAATACATCGGAATGAATTATTGTTTTAGCTGCTTTGGCCAGCAAATATTTATATTTATATTATAATTAGTCAGCGCTATTCAGAACCAGAGTGAACAGGGGCAGCAAATTGTCTATAACAATCAAAACATGTTTGACATGTGGACTGTATACATTCACGCTTGAAAGAATTGTCTATTGGGGTAGTTAGATCGATGCTGCAGTGATAGTGTCGATGTATGTAGGTCCTATCATATTAAGTATATACATGTGTACGCATACGCTTCCTATGGTGAGGCAAAGGCTCCACTCTGCTCATAATACAAATGATAAAATTTGTTTAATGGATAAAGTTTAATGGATATCACTGCATTTTAAGTCACTCGTTTGAACACTGCCAATCCGAGATACATGTACATATCTGTGAAGTTCGTCGTACCATGCAAACCGACAGTCTACGCGGTTGCCCTACGCCTCTAGAGTTCAAATCCATGTGCGACATGTGAACTTTGTAATTGTAATTGTAATCAAGAACTTATATAGCGCCACTCAAAGTCAGAGGCGCTTCCGAATCGGACCAGTGTCTTCACTGACGAAAATAAAGATATTCAGGAGCTTGCGGAACTTGGTAGGAGGGAGAGTGAGGAGGTCAACCCTGAGAGCCTGAGGCAAGCGGTTCCAGCTGGAGGGGCCTACAGCAGCAAAACTCCGAGACTGGGCCGTAGAAGTGCGTATCCGTGGGACCACCAGGTAGCCACGGGCCGACGACCGGAGGGAGACCCGACCAGGTAAACTGGAAACCGAAGTACAAAAGGCCCTGACGTACAGCGGAGCAGAGCCAACAACAGTTACGCATGAGGGAAAGAACCTTAAATTGGATGCGTTGGTGAATGGGAAGCCAGTGTAAATGTAAATGTAAATGTACGCGATTTTCTATAGCGACCGTATATGGTCTCGACCCTGCTCATTTTTCAGTGAAGGGAGTCACGGATGAAGGAAGAGATATGGGTAAACATCATGATGCCTCCTATGAGATAATCGTAATTATAGTTGTAGGAATCTAGTGGTCAAGTAGGCCTAGAAGCAATCTAATTTCTAAAACCGCGTTTGTAACTACATCGCTTGTTTCATGGCTCACATTGAAAAATTACTGAAGTTCAGAGCGTGATAGGCCTAATTGCTTCGAATACAATAAATGTAATTATTACTACTCTGTAAGGTGAGGCAATCAATTAGGCCTACCGCATGCATCTCCGTAGTTTCCACTCGAGAGCTTCTGACTCTGTAAACGAAAAACACAGATCCATTCCAGAATCGCATAAAGACTTTCCACTGAGAGTTGAACTCCCAGAATTTTAATTCTACAGTCCGAAACGTCATGAACGATACAACCATCACTTTGGTATAATGGTTAACTTTAAACTGACTGAGATTGCCGTGAGTTTTCTACCTGTAGGGGGGGCCTATAGGAAAGCCTAGACGTGCTATAGGCAAAACTACGTCTTACAAACTACTGCTTGGTCTCTTACCAGCTAGTGCTTGGTATACTGATTTCTTTGCAGTAATTTTAGAGTGAATAAAGTTACCCCAAAATGACATAATAATATGTACGTTTTACAAAGCTTTTCAGAATCGCTTGTTACTAAGCAATGGCTCTTGATTAAGTTAGTTATGGCAGTAAATACACTGTTTCTTTTTTGACAACTGACTGTATAATCTATGCATTGTTATGCAATAGTATTGTTGTGCAATATTATTTTGATCATCATACATATTGTTATTATCAAGTAGCTTTGCATAATAACCATCTAAGTAACTCAGTTATGTTATTGTTCTTTTGACTCGGTTGTCTTACCTGGTAATTGCTGCAATGCAGTGTTGTCTGCAAAATATGCGACGCTCGGCAGTAGTAAAACTCGCAGGATTTTGTGTCGGTTCTGAAGTTGAACTCCATACAAAGTGGATCCTGATTGCACAAAGTGGCACACTGGATCCTCGATCGGACGTTAAAGGTCTCATCCGCTATCTCAGCGCTACATAGCGCTTCTACCATACCTGGAGACAATGGAGCCTCAAAACCTTCATGGTTTAGGAGGCCTAGTGCGAGCGGAACAAGAAAAGATGCAATAGGAAAAGCGTAAGACCAAACACATGGATGCATCTTGTTAGGTATCTTCGTTCTTCTCAGGCGATAATATTGGCTAACGTTCTGTTCTGTCACGCACGGTGTCTACTGAAGTGCGTTTGGTCTTTGATACAACGACTGCGGGTTAAAGGCTACTGAGCGAACTCCGTATGACTATCCTGTCTAAGTTATTTGCGCTCAAATGTTTCAATAACCTTGCTGTTTAATTTGGATCCACCGTGATCGAAGAAATGAAAGGCAAATTTTGTGTGACGTGTTGGTCTCTTGTCCAGAACCTGAAACTCCCTTTCGGATCAAAGGTACGACAGAAAGATGTGCACCGATGCGGTTAAGTACTACGAGTAACGACCTGCAGTTGTCAATATACTGCAAGCCCAGCGAAAATAAGCAACGACGAGCAATGTTCGATGTATGAGACGGGTGGCTGTCTCTGCAGTACCCCGGTACCAGATCACCAGCACCAACTCAGTCAGCCATTCTTCAGTCGTTGGTAAGCAATAAATAATTAATATCAGTCGGCTATTCATTGTTGATCTATGTGGGCCTTGTTTTGCTTAACCAGCTATCCAAATCGGTAAATTTGGTCCAAGCTTTATGACAAGCCTAAATTCTGAACAGCGCAGGGCATATATTGATTATTAGACCATTATTTATTCTTTTGTAGGTGAAGGAAGAGAGAGCCAGAGGTATCGAACCGCAAACAGTGCAGCCTTAAAATCTCGCCGTGTAACTTTACAACTAAGGTTTATGATCTTCCAATGATGGGCACTAAACTAGGCCTATATTTCTTCAGTTAAACTAAAACCATTTTCCAACTAAAAAAAAGTTTATCTAAAGTTGGCAACTGATTTCGAAAATTAGTTAACTAAACCAAACAAGTAGTAACACTTTCTCCAACTCTTTTTCAACTTTTTACGACAAACATTTTCACAATTACAGAGTTAAGTGAGCTGTAATAATTCAGAGCGTCAATGACAATTTCACCTTCAAACTATGCAATGTGTACTGCTCTAGCATAAAGTTGTAGGCGTACTGTAAATAGTGCGTGAATTTGAAAACACAGGCCGTTAATGCTAAAACCATGCAGTGTTTATCATTAATGACTGTTTTCAGAGCGATCTCACGGACCCCTCCATATCATTTACGAATTCCTCTTGGTCCGCGGATCACAGTTTTAAAAACGCTGAACTAGTTAACTGTTTAGTAATGATTAATAATGAATGACATTGTTAACTTGATGTAGTTCAGAAAGTTGGTTATAGACGTAATTTTTCCAGAGATCCTTTTGTTCACACAAAATCGACATTTGCAGTGAAGTTCTTACACTTGCTTTTGTCTTCTTTCAGTTTTACCTCAGTGAAGCAAGTAGTGACTAAAAAACTACTCATTTTTACTGATGTAGCCTTTAATTCAAATCTTTGCTACAGACTCAACTCACATATTATAAATAATAATAAAGCAAAGAACAATGTCGTCATCGACACTGCACTTTACTACAAACTGTATTCTATGCAGAGGCAACACCAGTGTTAATAAGTAAGTCAACGTCGCGTTGAGTTGTTGACAGTGTTCAATGTTCATTGCATAAAAATAGTTGCATATTGCTGATATTTTTAGTTAAACTTTTTAGTTAGCAACTAATTTTTTTGGGTTAAACTATGGTTTTAACTAAAATATGTTTTAAAGTTAAACTTCATCCTTAACTAACAAGTTTTAGTTAACCTAAAAGTTAGCAACTTTTTAGTTAACTATTGCCCGTCGCTATGATCTTCAGACAACTATAGTTATGAGAGACAGTAATTTGCAGCAGGAGAAATCTAGCGTCTTCTCAACAACTTCGTGAAATCGTTTGGGCATTACCTAAAGCCTTGTTTTGTGTTTACGAAAGCAACTTCAGCTTATGCGTTTAGAGTAGGGCTGTATTTGTATTAATATTTGGACGATGAATTTGTTGACTGTGATTTGGACGTTTCTAGTCCATGAATGTGCTTGTGAGAGTGTCATTCTGTGGCTGTGTGGCTTCCACTTAATTGCTATTATTAAACAAATTTTTTAATGGCTACCTTGGTTAACGTTTCTTTAAGACCTTGTCTTTATCTACTGTGTTTAAGTTATCTGAGAATTTATAACGGCAATTTACCTGGTAATTGCTGCAATACTTTGTTGTCTGTAAAATATGCGACGCTCTGCAGTAGTAAAACTCGCAGGATTTTGTGTCGGTTTTGAAGTTGAACTCCATACAAAGTGGATTGCGATTACACAAGTGGCGCACCGGATACTTGATCGGACGTTAACAGTCTCATCCGCGATCTCAGCGCTACAAAACACTTGTCCCATACCTGGAGACAATGGAGCCTCAAAATATTCATGGTTAGAGCCAGTGGCGGCGCCAGGGGTGGGCTAGGGGGTGCTTAGCCCCCCCCCCCAAATGTGGTTCAGCCCCCCAAAGCAAAAGCGAGAAATCTCTGAAACTTTGAATGCCCACTTATAAATAGCAGGCTCCAGTGCTCGAAATGGACCGGAACGCACCGGAACGCCGTTCCGGTTCTTCAGCGTTTCCGTTCCGGTTCGTCATATGAATTATTGTGGAAAATATTATGAAATTAACGTGAATGCTCCCATATCTTTGACTAGCGTTCCGTTTCGTGAAATTTTCCATTTCGAGCACTGGCAGGCTCCATAGCACAAGAATTTCCCCAATTATTCTCAAAGAAATGATGCGTCAGAAACGTAGCTATAGCTAGCCCACTGTGTATTGGCCCCTCTGATATAGATGACTAGCCTAGCACTCATCCATCATCCAGTTAGGGTTGTACAGGCCATCGCAGTGTATGAGCTTCAAGGCTTGGCTCCCGCTTGACACATGACCTTGTATAGCAAGTTTTAAGGCCAGAAGACCTGCGCTCGAGGTAGCTGGCCTCTGCACTATATGCCTCCTTCGTCCCGCTCTCCCCACTCTCTCCACATCTCTCTCTCCATCTGTCTGTCTGTCTGTCTGTCTGTCGATCTGTCTGTCTGTCTGTCTGTCTCTCTGCATTTAGTAAACCAATACTTGTCGGTGGCCACGCACATAAGACCAATACAAGAAGACCAAGATCATTTTATAAATTTATATATATATATTATTTATAGATTTATATATATATATTATTTTTAAATTTATATGTATCGTTGCGTAACAAGCCGGCGTTTATGCGCGTTTCCCTGTAGTATTGGGAACTGTAAGTGGTAGGCTGCGGACAACTCGATGCAACGTTAACCCAGGAGACCTCATCGAATTATCCGGATGTCCCGTCGTGCGCCCGGCTCCCGTGGTCTGGCAGGAGACTCAAGAAGACACGTGAAATTCCGACTCAACGTTTAATTCCGATTCACTTAACTCAGTATACAATTCGCAATCAAATCGCAATCACAGTTCGCAAGTTACTGACAGTCTGTGTCATATAGATCCACGAGTTACAATTCGACAAATCGATCGACAATGTACCCTCAAAACTCAGCACTCAACTCCGAACTAAAACTCAAAACTCCACTCAACTTCGAACTTCGAACTCCGCACTCAACTTTCTGCTCCTATTTATATACCTTCTGACCCATCATCCAGCTCCTCCGGCTAAATATAGCCCGGAGTAAATGCATACTAATGAGGTATCGGATTCCTAACATTAACAGATTTGGCGCCAACAAACTCCTCCGGCTAAATATAGCCCGGAGTAAATGCATACTAATGAGCTATCGGATTCCTAACATCAACAGGTTTGGCGCCAACAAAACTCCTCCGGAGTAAGTTTCCCTCCGGAGTAAATACATACTAATGAGGTTAATAACGTAACACTGATGCCAACAAAACTCCTCCGGAGTAAGTTTCCCTCCGGAGTAAATACATACTAATGAGGCTAACAAACGCCTAGCAAATACACTCCAGCGTCAATAACCTCCTCCGGAGTGGTTTTACTCCGGAGTAAATACATACAGCATCAGAAATACACAACACAAAAAAAATCAAAGACCCCAAAGAGCCAGTCCAACTCAAACATACAAGAGGAGGGGAACGGAGACATTTTTGTCACAGTATATTATTTATAAATATATATATATTATTTATAAATTTATATATAATATGTTATATATGCCTACGTCTGAACAAAATAAGGAAATTATCAAGCTATACCGAAGTTTTAACTTATTTTAATTTTTACAACTCAATTACAAGAATGGGTAGTTGGAATTTAACAATTATTGAATTACAGGATATGGGATTTCATTAAAGTGTAAAAAAATATTTTGTAATTGACATTAGACAGACAGAAAGAGAGAGGTTTTTTATTATTACAAACATTTCATACATTTACAAAACTAAATAGCCAGACACACTTTGGATGGCACGACTGCGAAAGGAGCCTTACAAAACTTGTGGCTACATCCAGAGGCGTCTACCAAAGGTGGGGTTTGGAGAACGATCTTCATCGAACTTCAAAAGTGGGGGGTTGACATATTTTGGTCGAAAGTAAGGTTTTACATTTTTTCATGATATCTCTTTTGTCCGTTATTATAATACAGCCTACATTAAGCCATTATCGGTTAACGCCTGTTTGTTCCACATGGGATCGAAATCCTCTTATGTTTCCATAACGGTAGCCAACGGTACAACAGAATACATACTGCACAGCAGCTCGTCTCCACTGCCGTGCAGTCCGTGATATCTACACTGTGTCCCGATGAAAAGTAGACCCCAAGAAAAAGTGTCATAACTCGGTCAAAACGTTTAGCATTTGCCTGAAATTTTAAAAGCAACAACACTAGCCATATTACCACTAAATCGTAACGCCGTTTGGAAATGTTGATGAGTTTGTCAAGTTTATCAACGTTTGAGATGCAGTACTGAAAAGGGGATATTTCCAACATACAAATTTTTGACAAACGTTTAGGGGTCTACTTTTCATCGGGCGGCTACTTCACATTCAACAACACAGTGCCCCTGCGCACCGAGCACGTGAGACTATTGCTCTCCTGTCCCGGGAGACACCCGACTTCATATCCCGCAGCTGTTGGCCGCCCAACAGTCCAGACCTCAATCCAGTTGACTGTCAAATCTGGAGTGTACTGGAGGATCGCGTTTATCGTTCCCGCATTCGTGACGTTGATCACCTGATTGAAGAGTGGCAGCTGTTTGACCACGTGATCATCGACCGGGCCATCAATCAGTGGCGTCCACGTCTACGATCGTGTGTCCGTGAACAAGGAGGACATTTTGAACACCAGCTGTAACTGAACTTCACTTCCTTATGGCTATTGTATGTCGGAAATTTCCCCTTTTCAGTACTGCATCTCAGACGTTCATAAACTTTACAAACTCACCAACATTTCCAAACGGCGTTACGATTTGGTGGTAATGTGGCTAATGTTGTTGTTTTTAAACTTTCAGGCAAATCCTAAAAGTTTTGACCGAGTTATGACACTTTTTCTTGGGGTCTACTTTTCATCGGGACACAGTGTACATTATCTCGTCTGCTGTACGAGCCTACTACCAACGGGCCAACGGCTTACGTGATCTACCGGCCAAACAGTTGGGGAGGGGGGACCCCGGGGGTGAGGACCGTGAGTTTGCTTCTTTAATGACACGGCGGCAGAGTTCTCCGCTGCAACCTGCACGTGTGTGTGTGTTTGTGTGTGTGTTTGTGCAGATGTGTGTGTAGGTGTGTTTGTAGGTGGGTGTGCGTGTCATCGCTCTGCTTGCCACACTTGCCTATCTCTGACCTGTCCAGTCAGTACTGTCAGTGTGTGGCACACACTTCAATTGAGTACATTTATAGGAGTAATAATAATTATAGCCTACGTTGAACTCGCGAATATATGAACGTGTTGCGAGTTGATTTAGATCACAGGTGTAGTAAATCATCTGCAGGATTATATCGTACAATCACTGGAGTCACTAAAACTCGATTATTTTGATGATTTATTCAGAGGCGGCGATAGTGGGGGAGGGTCCACCTTTAACAGTGAGGGGGACACAGTATACAGTTGTCACCCGATGTTTAAAGAAACTTTTTTATTGTTACTTTTGTTAAATAACTGCCAAGTGGAAACTTGATAACTGAGGCAGCTGACACGTCAACACCAGCAACAACAACAAAATTAATGAGTTTTTTACATATAATTCTGTTTATATTGTTTCGCAATAAGTAACTAACTAATAAAAATCAGTTAAATTTAGATTTGAATTAGTTTGAATGTAATTATACAATTTTATGAAAATTCATAATCTACATGCCGTTACAAAGTGCTTGCCCCTTGCGTTTAAACGCTTTTTTCGTGCACAAAAAAGACCTAAAAAATTTTTCGCGCTCACGCGCGATTAAATATTCAGCGCAGAGCTCTAACCCTCCAAGCCTGAAATCCTGGCTCCGCCACTGGTTTCAGCAGTGCTCGAAATGGACCGGAACGCACCGGAACGCCGTTCGTCAGCGTTCCGTTCCGGTTCGTCAAATGTGGAAAATACTATGAAATTAACGTGAATGCTCCCATATCTTTGACTAGCGTTCCGTTTCGTAAAATTTTCCATTTCGAGCACTGGGTTAGAGAGGCCTAGTATGACCGGAAGAAGAAAAGAGGAAATAGGAAAAACGTAAAACCAAACACATGAATGCATCTTGCTAGGTATATTCGTTCCTCTCAGGTGATAATACGGGCCAACGTTTAATTCTATGTTCTGTTCTGTCGCGCGCGGTGTCTATTGAAGTGCGTTTGGTCTTTGATACATCGGTTGCAAGTTCAGGCCTGCTGAGTGGACTCCATGCAACGATCCTGCACAAGTTATTAGCAGCACTCAAATACCTCGACGAGAGTGGGAAATATGAATCTTTGTACGGCAGTGTGCTACAAGTAACGACCTGCAGTTGTCGATACGCTATAATGGCAAGCCCAACGAAAACAAGCAACGAAGAGCAATGTTCCATACATGAGACGAGTAGCTGTCTATGCAATATCAGACCATTGAGACTCTACCAGCCATTCTTCAGTCGTCGTTAAATAATTAATAATCAATATCCAGTAGCTGTCCATTGTTACCCTATGTGGGCCTTGTTTCAGTTAGTCAGCTAATCAAGCTGGATAATCATTGGGTCCATGCCTTAAACCAAGTCTAAATTTTGTACAGTTCCAGGCTATTTGATAGAACGCATGTATTTGTGCTCGTTGTTTCAAGCACGCGTCTATTGTTTATGGATGAAGGCACTAAAATAGGACTGGTTGTGTGAACTGAGTTTTGTGTACAGTCTTGCAGTGCGAGATATTGCCGTGTATATTTAGTGCGCTTACTTTAGTGTCACGTGTATATATATATATATATATATATATATATATATATATATATATATATATATATATATATATATATATATATATATATATATATATATATATGTATGATAAATGTATCACGTTTAGTTGTACTGACTTAGCGAAGCGCCTGGCTGGCTGATCTCGGCAGCCGCGCGCTATATGTATATAATTAGATTTTGCTTAGGCATACAACACAGGTGTCTAAGAAGCGCGCGAAGATTTATGCTGACTGGAGAAGTTTGAATTTGTGTGTTCTCTTTAGAAGTGTTGTTGACTAGTTGAAATTGGGTTCATTTCTGTTTCTAAAAGAAAAGATATTAAAACTGTGTTGGTGTTCAATGAAGGCTATGCTACACAGTAGAAATTAAGCTACTTATACATAGATTTAGTGTGAATCAGTGAACATTAAATAGGCGTAAGTACGAAGAAAGCAAGGAAGTTGTTAGACGGATTGTCAACAGAAGGAAAGGGTTGACATTATTGGTGGCAGCGACGGTGGAATAAAAACTGACGGTGGATAAAAACTGACGGTGGATAAAAATTCACGTTATCGCCGAGGGAGGTGATGGAAGAATCTACAACGGTGTTAGAAGAATCTACGACGGTGTTAGAAGAATCTACGCGTTGTTGCCGTGTGACGAGTCTTCGATATCAACGACGGTGGGACACGAGAAAACGGTATAAAAATTTCGTTGTTTTCCACGAACAAATACAAAAGAAATCCCGTTTGTTTATCGATTCACACACCAAGAAAAACCGTGACTTCTTTGAAAAGAGAAATTGCTGAAGTAAACAAGTAAGATGGAGAAGCTAAGTGCTCAAAGACAAGCAGATATTAAGAAGATGTCTACGGAGAGGCTAAAACAGCGTTTGTTGAAAGCCGGTTTTAAAGAGGAACAATTAGAAGGTATGTCACGTGGTGACATGATGCAAGAACTCGCCTCAGTGTGGGTTAAAGAAGAAGTCGAAGAAGAAGGTGCAGTTGATGGTGCCGTAGAAAAGGCTATTGAAAAACCTTCTGGGCCTATGTCTATGGAGATGTTGATGCAGTGGATGATGATAACGAGGCAGGAAGAGAAAGATAGAGAGGAGAAACGAAGACAAGAAGAGAAAGAGCTGAGACAAGAAGCAGAACGTGGAAGACAAGAAGAATTACGTCTTCAGAGAGAGAAAGAAGAGAAGGCAGAGTGTCTGCAGAGAGGGAAAGAAGAGAAGGCAGAACGTCTTCAGAGAGAGAAAGAAGAGAAAGCGGAACTTGCAAGACAAGAAGAATTACGTCTTCAGAGAGAGAAAGAAGAGAAGGCATAGCGTCTGCAGAGAGAGAAAGAAGAGAAGGCAGAACTTCTTCAGAGAGAGAAAGAAGAGAAAGCGGAACAAGTGCGTAAGGCAGAACTTGAGACCAGATGATTGAATTTGAAAAAGCTAGAAAAAGTGATGAAGAGGTACGTCAGCAACAGATTGAACGAAAAAGAATGCGTGAGGAAGAAAAAGAAAAGGCGCGAACGTTAGAGTTGGAACGCGCAGAACAGATCAGACAAGAAGAACTCAAATTTCAGAAAGAAAGTTTGGAAGAGGCAGAAACAGAAATACAAGAACGTCTAAGAATAGAAAAATCAACACTAACATTGAAAGAAACACAAATGAGAGAAGAACGGGAAGCAGAAAGAAGGAAACAGCAAGAAAGTGAAACTTTGGTGTCAACAATTAAGAAAATAGGTGATGCAATGAAGCATGTATTGCCTCAAATGCCAACTGATATGATGGAGGTGCCATTATATTTTGGAACAGTTGAGAATGCGTTTCGTAGTTTTGCTGTGGAAAAGCCATTTTGGGTGAAATTATTACTACCCTTAATGACGCCGAAAGCTCGAACCGTTCTGAATAGATTGTCATTCGATGATCTATAGACAATTATGACAGAGTCAAGCAGCACTTATTAAAAGAATTTAAATTGACCTCGAGAGAATACAGAGCCAGATTTGTGGATGCTAAGAAGACAACAGAAGAGACTTATACGATGTTTACGGCAAGACTGAAGCACTTGCTAAATTATTACGTGAGAAGTCGAAACGTGAACAAAGAGTATGAGACGCTCTTTGATTTGCTCGTAGCGGATAAGCTGAAAGAATGTTTACCGCCAGGTCCACTACAGTTTGTATTGTCGAAGGAAGGAACTGACTGTCTTCAAGCTAGTGCAGTCGCAGACCTAGCAGACATTCATGTAAACAATCGAATTGGGTTTGCATTTCCAAATATAAACAGTTATCCTTCTCAACGTTCAGGAAGCCAAAGCCAGAGTGGAAAGTGTAAAAATAATCCAGAAACAGGGAATCAGTTCAAAGGTAAAGAAGTCAAGGCTAGTGTCCCTGTACCCAATGAGAACAGAGAAGTGACGTTTGGTCGTCAAGGATATAGCAAATCGCCAGCGCCGTTTGCCAAGAGGGAAGGCAACACATCGTTTGCGCAGTATAAGAGAAATGAAGGAAATGAACAACGAGGTGTGGTTGTGAAGCGTTGTCACAACTGTGGTTCAGATAAACATTTGGTTAAATTTTGTCCAGTTCCAGTGGCAGCAGCTAGTTCTAGCAGAAATCAAGAACACACAAGAGTGAATTTGATTCAAGTGGTTAGTGACACAGACAATCAAACCACGGGTCAAGAAAACCAAGAGACTGAAGTGAAGTCAGTAATGAAATGTGGTATTCATAAAGAAATTCTATTGGATGATGGAATTCAGAGAGAAATTGTGGGAAAAGATGACAGTCGAATATCGAAGAAATCGTTCTTGCAATATGTCGAGGTCGAAATTCGTGGAGTGGACGGAAATGAGCCAGTGAAAGTCAAAGCACTGAGCGACTCGGGTGCAGAGATTCCGGTGATTAGTGAAGAATTACTGGAAGGCATAAAGGTGGAACAAATTGGAAAAGTGAACTTGCAATGTGTGGCAGGAGATGCCATTCCTGCGAAGTTAGTGAAAGTTGATGTTAGACTGTGTGGTAGTGACGAGGAAGAAGAGGGATTTCCGCGTAAAATCCAGTGTTCACTTACACCTTATGTCACCTTGATGTGTGCTAGTATTGCAAAGATGGGCAGTACAGAAAGATTCTTGTTGCATCCAGAGATAATTGCCGAATTAAAAGCCGTACCTCAGATGGTCAAAACGATACCAGCAGATTTAAGTGTGCAAGCAAATGTAATGACAAGAGCGCAGAGTCGGAGACAGGAAATGGTAGATGTTGATGAGAAGAGTGAAACTGAAAGTTCAAGTGATGAGGAAAACGAAAGTAATGAGCAACGAATCTTATCACGAGATGGTGTAACATCAGAGATGAATGAGCAAGAGATGGCTGCATGCGAGAATGGTAAGTAAAATGAAACTGAAGAAGACAATGAATGTGATGTGGCGATAGGAGACTTGTATAGAGATGAAGAGATGGACGAAGAACAAAAGGTGCAGATTGCCGATTCGAAGAAATTCGAAGAGCAACAGAGAAAGGATGAATCTTTGAAGCCGTGGTGGAAGTTAGCACAAGAGAAAGAATCTGAATTCTGTGTGATCAACGGTTTATTGCATAAGAAATATGAGGTATTAGACCAGACGATATATCAACTAGTGTTACCAAAAGAGAGACGAATTAAAGTGAGGGAATTGGCACATGAATCGGTGTTTGGAGGACATCTAGGAGAAGAGAAAACAAGAGAACGAATAAAGTTGTCTTTTGTATGGCCAAAGATGAGAAGAGACATTGTGAAATTTTGTAAGTCTTGCGAGAAATGTCAACTAAAGGCAAGGAGTCTGGTGATGGATAGAGTGCCTATCACTCCAGTCTCAAGAGAAGAGGTCGCCTTCAGGAGAATGACGATGGACCTCGTTGGCCCCATCGATCCGGTATCTGCTGCAGGTCACAAATACTGTTTATGCATTGTAGACTCATGCACCAGATGGCCTACAATCTTCGTATTGAAATCGTTGACAGCGAAGGCTGTATGTGAAGCGTTGATGGAACTGTTCATGAACGTTGGTGTGCCGTCCGTGATCACAAGTGATCAAGGAACGAACTTCACAGCCAGTTTGACAAGAGAATTTCTCAATTTAATGGGCTGTAGTCCAAGATTCGACACACCAGGACACCCAGAGGCTGCTGGATTAGTGGAAAGATGGAATCGGACATTTAAAATGATGATCCATCATGTGATAATAGACAACCCAAGAACATGGCACAAGATCATTCCTTTCACAGTGTGGGCATTACGAGAAGTGCCGAATGCAACTACCGGAGTATCTCCATATATGCTTGTCTATGGGAAAGTTCCGAAAGGACCATTGGCAATATTAAAAGAGAGTTGGACTAGAGAAATAAACCTTTCCACCTCATGTTGGAGTTAAACCAGAAAAGTATTTGAAAGAACTCAAAGAAAATATGGAGAAAGCATTATTGTTTGCAGAATCTTACTCTCGAGAAAAGCAATTACAATACACGAATCAGTATAACAAGAGAGCAAAGCACAAAGAATTTGAAGCTGGTGAGAAAGTCATCGTTTTATATCCAACGTCAACGAACAAACTTATTTCTCGATGGCATGGTCCATGTACGATCATACATCGAAGATCAAAGTACTCTTATTTAGTCGATATGGGTGAAAATGGTCGAAAAATAATACACGCCAACAAGATCAGAAAATATGTTACTCGAGCGTTGAGTTGTGGTTTAATCGTTGAGGAAGATGAAGATTTTGGTTCAGTTGTGGAATTACCAATGAGGACTGAAGTTCAAGATGGCAAGAATTCACTTAACCTCGATCCTGAACAAATTAGCCATTTGACATTAACTCAACACGAACAGTTGTTGAACGTTTTGAACAAATACTGTGACAGATTTTCAGAAAAACCCGGATTATGTACATTGGTCGAACATGAAATTGAACTAAAACCAGGATTTCGTGGAAAGGAATTTGCAGCATACCGAATTCCTTTGATTTATCGAGCAGAAGTGGAACGTCAGATCAAAGAAATGTTAAAAACAAACATTATCAAACCATCATCGAGCAGAATGGCAAGCCCTTTTGTTATTGTTAAAAAGAAAGACGGATCTTTGAGACTTGCCTGTGACTACAGATACATTAACTCATTCACTGTGGATTGTAAATATCCGATGCCGATTGTCAGAGACGTTCTAAACAAAGTTGGAAAGTCTAATTTGATTTCTATTTTGGACTGTCGAAGTGCTTATTGGACATGTCCTGTAAAACAATCTGATCAATGGAAGACAGCTTTTGTAACACATAATGGACTGTATGAATTTACTCGTGTTCCTTTTGTAATGATAAATTCAGGACGAACTTTTGTTAAAGCGATAAATTTAGTTTTACAACCTATAAATGACTTTGCAGAACCGTATGTTGATGACATTGTTGTGCATTCTGACAGTTGGAAAATTCACTTACAGCATTTAGATGCATTTTTGAAGCAAATGAGATTGCATAATGTTACTTTAAATTTGAAAAAATGCATATTTGGTAAGTCTGAAGTAAGATTTATCGGTCATGTGGTTGGGTCTGGTTAGATAAAGATGAATCCAGACAGAATTGAAAGTTTGACTAATTTGAAGATTCCAGAAACTAAGAAGCAAGTTAAGCAACTGCTTGGATTTTTTAATTTTTACAGACAGTTTATTAAGGACTTTGCACAGATTGCGAAACCTTTATCTGATTTCACTAGTAACGTGTTTCTGATAAGATTGATTGGACTGTTGAACATCAGCAAGCATTTGATTTACTTAAAGAGGCTGTGCGATCCAAAGTAGTGTTATATGTTTTTGAAGTGGGAAAACCATTTAATTTGTACTGTGATAGTAGTGACTTTGCAGTTGGTGCTGTTTTAACACAGATGGACGACAAGGGAATAGAACGCCCTGTGTCATTTATCAGTCAGAAATTAACTGATACCCAGAAGAGATGGGCCACTGTGGAAAAGGAAGCCTATGCTATTGTTTGGGCTCTAAACAAGTTAAAAGAAATTATAATTGGATCGAAAATTTTCATTTTTACTGATCACAATCCTTTGACTTATCTGTCTGAGTCAATGTCTAAGTCTGCTAAACTTGTGCGTTGGGCGTTAGCCTTACAAACCTTTGATGTTGAGGTGAAATACAAGAAGGGCAAATTAAGTGTTATTGCTGACTGTTTGTCAAGATTATAAGTATTCATAAGACTGTTTGGTTGATTAGTCAGATATGTATTTGTTTCAAGTATTTTGGTAATTTCGCAAATTTTTAAATCTAATTTGCTCAATTCCAGAAAAAGGAAGGAGGTAATGTGAACTGAGTTTTGTGTACAGTCTTGCAGTGCGAGATATTGCCGTGTATATTTAGTGCGCTTACTTTAGTGTCACGTGTATATATATATATATATATATGATAGATGTATCACGTTTAGTTGTACTGACTTAGCGAAGCGCCTGGCTGGCTGATCTCGGCAGCCTCGCGCTATATGTATATAATTAGATTTTGCTTAGGCATACAACACAGGTGTCTAAGAAGCGCGCGAAGATTTATGCTGACTGGAGAAGTTTGAATTTGTGTGTTCTCTGTAGAAGTGTTGTTGACTAGTTGAAATTGGATTCATTTCTGTTTCTAAAAGAAAAGATATTAAAACTGTGTTGGTGTTCAATGAAGGCTATGCTACACAGTAGAAATTAAGCTACTTATACATAGATTTAGTGTGAATCAGTGAACATTAAATAGGCGTAAGTACGAAGAAAGCAAGGAAGTTGTTAGAAGGATTGTCAACAGAAGGAAAGGGTTGACAGGTTGGTTGGTTAACTGGTTGATCAATGAATTAATTGAAGGACGAACGGACGGCTCAAGCCTTAATAATCTAATAATTATTCAACTACTTAATTCAATCAATTAACTAAAATTAATTCGGTGTAGTATTTTATTAATAGTAATAACAATAATAAGAGTGACAATGATAATAAATATAAAAATCAACAAAACATTAAGAAGAAAAATACTATGCTAAAATTTGGCCTGCACGATCATTTTCAACCAGGTTGGAACGTAAGCTGTTACTCCATGCTGGGTTGTGATTTTGCTGCTGCGTTTCCGACGCGAGAGCTAATACTGCAGCAGAATATCATTAACTGGACAAAGTTTTTATTCGCATCATTGTTGCTGTATCGTGTAACACGTTACGTTGCGTTAATGTGCTAGTAGCCTACAAATGAGAACCGACTTGTATTTGAGACAATGAGGAAAACTACAGCTAATGCAGAAATGGTTGTGTTTCTACGGTAAAGGCAGGGGTGGACTGGCGATAGTTGGGCCGCTTCTAAGTTCTTAGACACAATGTCTAACAATCGGTTATGTAATTTATAATAATTTTTATGGTATTTATGACGGCGTTATTTTTTATTCGCTAGAAGGCACAGGGGTGAGGACGGAAAGTCCGGGCCCATAGGCAGAGCAGTCACGGGCCCCTAAACTATCTTTAGGCTTTATGAGAAAATTGAAGAAAATAAATTGAAATAAAAGAGTTCGGATACGACCTACGATACTATGTTTATATATACAACTACGATTTTATTCTGTAATATTATATTTTAAAAGGCATAAATCATAAACTTTTTATAACTGATTATAATATTTTTTATAAGTTGATTGCGGGCCCGGACGGCCGGGCCCCTAAAACACTCCGGGCCCCTGGGCATTTTCCCCCGCCCCCTCTCGGCGGGCCTGAGAAGGCAGACGTATAGATTAACAGTTGAATCTTAAACGAGGTTCTACTTTCGCTAATTTTGTTTTTGACGAAGATTCTTTTATTATTAATATTGGTTAATAAATTAATGAAAAATTTACGTTTATGAATGATTCAAATTTGAAACGTAAATGTAAATATGGTGCGGAAAAGGTAAGAGATAAGAAACTAAAAATTCTTGCTAAAAATGGAGCCAAGCTTTCCAGCTTCTACTGATAATGTACGTACGCATAGGAAACGGGGGAGGGAACCTACAATTTGTCTATATTGGCCTTCGAATTGATTGGCCTTCAAGTGAACCACAGTTCAGTCTTTTCATCTATCAGGTACTACCAGGGGAAGTAGAGGTGTTATACTTGTATACCACCTTACGGTCCTTACCTCTGAACGTTATTATTAAACTATCACACAGCTCAGCAGTGAGTCCATGGATCACTCGTCCTTCAGTCTGGCCTAAAGTGCAGACAGCCGCTGCCTGGACCTGTGGTACTGACACATTCTGCAGTTGGTATTCGGGGGCGAGGGCGTCAAGCGTACGTACGCAGGTGGGGGTGGAAAAAAGTACGTGTGCGTACAGGGAGGGGAAGGGTCCAATTTTTCCAGATTTTTACGTACGTACTATATGGATGGCCCATTACTGACTCTGTCCTCTACCCAAGTAGCGTGAGAGAGATCTTTCTCAAAACTGAAGTACATTAAAAATCGCTTGCTAAGCGCGTTGTCTTCTACAAATCTTGATGCATTTTTGTTCATGTCGGTAGAAACCGATGGTTTAAGTGAACTATATAATGACACAATTATACAGGGTGGGCCAGTAGGAATGCACCAACTTTGAATGGATATAACTTGAACAATTGTTATCCGAACATCGTGCCCAATATACTAAATTGAAAGTAATCATCCACTCTACTACTGTGTCAAATCTTGCACTGATATACGGCACCACTGTTATAAAATTTCGGTGCGGCGCACACCTCTCAATTTTGAATGTAAATATTGAACATCATGACGCCGCTCGCGGAAGAGGATAGAATTTTAATCCGAATTTTAAGAGCAGAAAAAGGATACAATGCACATCAGATGATGATAGAATTCCCTTCTAGAAAATGGAATAAATATGCTCTAGATCGATTGATTAAACAAATTGATGCTACGGGAACGTCTAACAGCCGCAACTGTGGTCGCAAACGTTCTGCGCGCACAGCAGCGAACATTGCACAAGTCCAAGAGTTAATTTCCAGCCAAGACAACAATCCAGGGACGAGTAAGAGTCCGAGCACGTGGTGGACATTATTGAGTATTTGTTTGACTGATGGTAAATTCACTCAAGATATTAATTGTTAGTACTAAGTGACTGTTTAGAACTGACGTCTTCAGTTTCAGACTTTTGTTTTTTCTTGCAGTTTTATGGCCAGAAAATGGCACATCGAATATTAATAGCATTATCTCATAAAGTCGTAACATTATCTCGTAGATATTTTGCAGAATCAAAAAATGGATAATTATCTTCAATCTGATATATTGGACAAGACGCTCAGATAAAAATTATTCAAGTTATAAGGCGTCAAAGTTGGTGCATTCCTACTGGCCCACCCTGTAGATCATGTGTCTGAAATGGCACCCAGCTTAAAGAAGTTGCTTATACAATAGCCATAATTTGGATGGGTCATGATAAATGGATTTATTACTTTAAATGCATTCTTAATATTTTATGTCTAATATAGATTAGGTTTGCGATTCATCGTTGTGTTATGACTATCCCGTTTTAAAGTTACCTGTTACCTTGGCTGAAAACAAATCCCCAAGAAAAATAAATGTCGAGATAGGGCCGGTTTTAATTTTATCCCAGGCCGCTTTGACTCTCCAGTCCACCACTGGGTAAAGGTGCAGGAAACAGGCGCAATTGCAGGGTGTAGGCCTATGTGCCTTGAAATCCTGAAAATTATACCCTTAAAATCGGTCAAAATTATTATCAAAAAAGAACTGGAGAGTTCAAACATATCATTGCCTTTAATTTCACGAGGCTTGACATCACGCATATCATGTGGAAAGCCTTTTCTTTCTACACGCTTTTGTGAGCTTTCCTGTGAAGCTGTTTTGACTGTTAGCATTTGTTAATAACAGATAATACGTTAGACTACGTTTAATCGATTTAGCCAACAAATATCATAATAGAGATTCGAGACACAAAGTCACATGCAGCGGCTATGCGATATTTGGCCACCAACGAAGCCATCAATCACACTGTTATGATTGATCATAACAATCATAACAGAAAAGCATGAAGGGCCTTATTCCAAAGTAAACCCAACAATCATTTGTAATTCTAATTGTAATCTGACATTTATAAAGCGCCACTAATATCATCAGTGGCGCTCACGACCCGAACCAGTGTAATCAACTTAATGCGGCTCTGAAAAAGGCTTCGAGATGGTAAATATGTGAGAAGATCCATACTGCAGAAGAGCTGATTGCTCAAGCAGACAGGAAGCTTTTCCAGAAATAGCAGTTCTTTGGCCACTACATTCATCAGCTCTTGACACCTCCTCGTGAGGACAAGTGCTCACTTCGCAAGAGAGGACGTCCTTTCATACTGGCTCCTGTTAAATCTAAATCGTTTAAAAGCAGCTTTGTTAATCGATATATCTTCAATTAAATATAGCTGTGCCTTTTTGACTTTATACTCTGCTCCTGTTAGAGTTTATTTTCAAAATTTATGTAATCATTGTATACATGTAATGCATTTTCGCCTTGTCAGTGCAAATCAAGGCTACTTACTCACTTACTAAAATAATACAGACTTTAGATTCTGGACTGAGCTGTATCAGTACGCATACGAGGGACAGTCACGATAATATGGGCAGCCGACCGATGGGTGCCATGACCCGGTGTAAAGATTTCAGGCTACCCCCATTTCAAGTTACCCTCCGGTAATCTGAAATCGCTACACCGGGACCGAGAAGACTGAAATGCAGAAGTCCCCAAGGTATGATGGAGCAAAGCCGATGAGACAATTACGCGCAAGGGTCAGGATTTTAAAATGAATACTCTGCCAGATGGGAAGCCAGTGCAGAGTATCTCGTATAAAAGGAAGCTATATGGCCAATCCCGGGGACACCTTCAATAAGACAGGCAGCGACATTAAGAACAGACTGAAGCTTCGAAATATTCGCAAGTGAAAGTTCATCAAAGATAGCAGATGAGGGGGAACATAAGTAAAGTAGAGCTCCCATATTCGATGAGGAACGTAGAGGAGGCGCTTACTTCCTGTACTCGGTCTTTGATCCAGAAACGCATGACGAATCCCAAGGTCAATGCTTCTTTTTAAACAAAATTAAGTCTCAAACTAGCTAGACTCTAGTGCAAGAAACTGACAATTTCTAACCTGTAGCTAGTTGAACAAACGAAAATTGTATTGTATTATAGAGTCATAATAATTCGTAAGTAAGTAAGTAAGTAAGTAAGTAAGTAAGTAAGTATATCCTTTATTAATCCAACTGCTAACCGCATTTTGGTTTACACACGTATATCACGTCCAGGTTAAAGTACTAAGTCCTATATTCCGGTGAAAATCATCCTAATTATGAAAGATTTACGAGTTAGACTGTCAGCAGTCGGGAGAACCCGATTATGAACACGGGGTCGCAAAGTATAACCCGTATGCTTAACAGGAGGTAATAGCACATGAAGCACATGTGTAGGACATGTAAGGACGGTCGTGAAAAGTTTAGAATCAGCAGTACGGATCAATTGTTCGAATCTAGGGTAGTCCACAGGAAGCTTTAGTCAGTCTCCTAAATATTGCCTGTAGTCTCTCACGTCCCCTCTGCCCCACATAACCCCACCAAGCGGACGCAGCGTACGTCATCCTCGCCACTGTGGTAGCTGTCACCACATCGTACATTGAGGGGCCAAGTAGTCCATGAGTAGTCAGGATCCGTAATGCATACATTGATTGTCTTGCACCAGTGCATATATTGTCAACATGCACGTCAAAGCAGAAGTCACCCAAGATCTTCATGATTCTGACTCTGGAAAGACCAGGAATCTCCATCGGCTGGTTTTCATTCAGTTTTCTTCTCGGCTTACGGACAACCATTTCCTGGGTCTTTGCTTGGCAAAATATGAGCCTATAGCCTCTATAGATAGGGCCTAACCCTATGCTTAAATCAATGTATTGGCCTCATGGTCAGCAAGTAATCTCTTTCAAATAGATGCTTGTAGTTGATAAGCAACTGAACTGTAGTCAAACACCGTGTTTAAGATCAGTTCTTATTCTTCAATATAATCACTATTTTTTTTATCTTATTGCCTTTCTCTGGTGCTGGTGACTGAGTGACTGCGGCAGATCACTGATTATTGGTTGATGGGGCCGTGTCGGGCTACTCCTTCGAAGCCAAGAGCACATGATAGGCCGTGTGTGCCTCTAGCGGTGACCAATACGCCGCGGGCGCATGTGTGGGGTTCGCGAATGTTAGCTCCAAACGTAGGCCAACCGCCACTCTAATCGCTTCGTCACTCATCCTTAGTCCGCAAGTTGTTAATGTCTTCGAGACCTTTCCGCAGGACGCAGTCGTAGTCTGTCTAGCTGGATGGCGTGCAGCGGAGTGTGTGTAGTAGTTTGGGAGTATTATTAATTATTATTGTTATTTTTTGGTCATTGTTTTTTTCCCAATGTACATATTATTCCTCGGGGACTTAAATATTACTTCACATAGAGAGAAGCACCTGGAACGGCCACTATTCGTCAGGTTCTGGTAGAAAGAAAGTGCCGCGGAAAGCTACTGCGTTGAAACGTTGGATTGTCAACGCCAGACGTTGGAAAAGGTGTGATGTCTCTCGTACATCACCAGAGACGGTGCTAAGGCTCTGTCCCAGCGCCGTGATGAAGGCCAGGCCATCGTTATTTATAGGACCCAGGGTTTCGTGTACTTCGTTCCTTTATAATTATTATTGTTGTTATTATTATTATTTTTGCCCCGAGGTATACAGGATCCCTCAGAGACTTCAACATTATTTACAAAATAGATGGTTATTATTATTATTATTATTAATATTATTATTATTTTTTATTTTTTTTGCCCCGAGGTATACAGGATCCCTCAGGGACTTCAATATTAATTAATGTAACATATAAAAAGTCCGGAATGGCCCTATTATTATTATTATTATTATTATTATTATTATTATTATTATTATTATTATTATTATTATTATTATTATTATTATTATTGTTATTATTATTATTATATTTCAAAAACCTCACAAAAAAGTTGTCTGCAATTATAGGTGAGGAGAAAAGCTGCATGGTTTAATGGTTCCAAACATTTTGCACGAAGGGCAAAACTCTCGGCGGGCCACACATCTTTAATACAACTATGTTTTCCACACAATAGATAGGCCTAAAATTAAGTAAAAGCTCTTCAAACATCAAAGTAAAATCATGTCGGTATACCGAAGCATTTCAATTTAAAAGGAAAAATTCACGTGAATTAGAAAAGCTAGTACACCGTTCACAATAATTTGAAACGTCTGGGTCAAGTAAAAATATGACTGTAGGCTGATTAATGAACTTTGCTTTTTTGCTACGAAACTCCTTCTTATATAGACCTAATCCAGTGGGACACTGAGAACTAGGGTCTGAGTGGGTGTTCGTATAAGGTAGTTCCAAACTGTAGTTTTTTTACAGCGGTTGCGCAGAAGCCACTAAGCAAAACCGTCTTACCATTCTGTCCTAGCACAAGCATGTTTTCCTCTTTAAATTCTGAGTTGAAGTCTCGACTAGCACTGTTCCCACATTTGCACTTTTTCGCTTCATTTGATACTACGCTCATAATTGAGGATATTTTTTAAATTAATATTTAACGACATTTTGTCTTTCAGCAAAATTTATAGAACCGCCAAAATGATTCAGCTAAGACACAGCGTCTACGATCGGATATTGTTATTAAATGACGTTGCGGCTGGAAGGGCATAAGATAGATATTTTTCTCTAATAAGAAGGACGGGTCGACCGTGCCCCTACTAATTTTATGAAAAAATCCTCAGTAAAGACTGTTTGGTGCGTAGGATATCGAGCTTTAAACGCTGCTGTGATTAAAATTAAGAAATACAAGGCCAACCGGGAGCTTGCAGAAGTAAAAATAAAGAGGTCTTATACAAAGTGGCCAGAAATGTTTCAGCAGTGAAAAAGGTTTGACGTGGCCACCTAAAAACAGATGGCACGCTACTTTTGGCACGCAGGCCACAGTTTGGGAACCACTGGTTTAGATTATTTATAGCAGTACAATAGCAACGAATTACCCTGAAAAGCAGCGTCAATGCATATTATAAATAACAGTGTGAATGCCATTGGTGTGTGTGGAGAGTGGAATGGATGGGGAAAATGAGGGAGAAACCGACGGACAAAGGACGAAATGGAAGAACATTTGGACAGAAAGACTGGAATGGAAGGACAGTCGACTGAGCGCTAAGCAGGGCTGTAGTCGAGGGAATACGCGGATATACAGCGTATACTTACCTCTAGAGACCGTATACTCACCTCACAAAATATTTATATTTATTTATATTAAAATACTGTAGCGCATACTTATAAAATACTGTAGCGTATACTCACCTCTAATTTGTTTCGGAAAACTAAACGGTAGCGTATACTCACCTCTAATTTTACCACTAGGCCTACAGCCCTGGCGCTAAGCGACACCAAAGCAGAAATCCGTGTTAGCAGAGGCTAAGAGAACGAGAGTAACAGGACTGTGGATACCGATTCTAACACGTAGACCGTCAGCTATCTCTCTTCGTAAATTAATAAAATAATAACACAAGGTTATCGACATTACATGAAATGTTATGACCAATAGTTGATAAGGAACTCAAAAACACGCAGAAAAGTTTTAAATTGTTTAAGAACAAACGCTCGATCGAAAGGTCCACCATTTCGACAACTCAGTCGAATAAAAAATAAACGTTTGACATTCTCCAAGTTCACTTACATAGGTCAATAATTCATGATCTGAGAATGAAAGCGTTGTGACTTGACACGATGTGATGTAAGGTAGTGCAATGTCAAAGTACAATCTATACTGTGCAGTTCAATAGCAAAACCAGAGGCGTCTATCCCGCCCCCTAAGTCATTGGAGCAACGTCCCTTTTCCCCTCTTCTTCCCCCTCCCCGTTCCTTCCCCCCTAAACTGGTGGCACACACAGTGACAGATCTCCCCTCCCCATTTCTTGGATTGAGCATTTGCTCCAAGGTTTCTATGGTGTAGATGCCCCTGAGCAATATTATTGAAGTGACGTAATGCAATGTCAAAAGTATAATCTATACAGTCCAATCTTCTTATTAGGCCTATAATATCTATGTTTTCACCCAACTTGTTTATCAATGTGCGGTTCGCTTTTGGTTTTTCAAATAAATAAATAAATAAATAAATAAATAAATAATAATAATAACAGCAAAGCATTTGATGTGACGTAATGTAATGTCAAAAGTATAATCTCTTCAGTCCAGTCTTCTTATTAGGCCTATAATATCTATGTTGTCACCCAACTTGTTTATCAATGTGCGGTTCGCTTTTGGTTTTTCAAATAAATCAATAAATAATAATAATAACAGCAAAGCATTTGAAGCCTTCATCGGAAGAACCACTAGAGTCCATTTTTGACATTTTTGAGTTAACTGTGTCCTGTGATACTTAGAGCATGTATTTACAAGTGTGTTTTTCAGAAAACTCACGTCAGTCCAGAGTTACAATGGGAAGAAAATATAGTGTTCATGTAAAAACAACTAGAGGCCTTGGACTTAACTGGTTCTTGCATGAATCGTGAACTGCAAACACACAAGGCAGAACATTTTTACATCTAATTTTAATACTAATTTTAGCTTAATAGCAGCAGCTATTATGAATAATTTGTTACTGTTGAACAAATTTGCAATTATTAATTGAATACTATCTATTCACGGCGAAAAAATGAAGTTTACATAAGAAATTGCAGTACGTAGCAAAATTTAAACCTTTACAATGTGGCGCCACCTACCTGTAAAATCAATATCTTTTTTGCATGTTATAGAGACATAACACATCCGTGTGAATACCAAATTTCTTTTCGATATTTTCATAAATAAAATACTTGTAGACTTTCAAAATTTGTTTTGTGAATATCTCAAAATGTTAAAAATGGACTCTAGTGGTTCTTCCGATGAAGGCTTCATTTGATGTGACGTAATGTAATGTCAAAAGTACAATCTATACAGTGCAGTTCAATAGCAAAGCAATTGCAAAAGAGCGTCTTACGAAGTCGTGCACTAGATCAGATAAAACAACAACAGTTAATTGTATCGTTACTTACAGATTAAATTAGTTGTGAATATGGGTGTCCTTATCGGCAATTTTCTGAGAGATGCGCTCCAACCTAATTAGCGAATCTCATGGTTCCATCCATCTTGTCCATAGTTCAAATCCACTACAATTTATCTGGTGTAGGACGGACTTCCCACCTTCAACTTCTTGGGCTAAATTATTTCTGCACAAGCCAAATAATTTGCTAATTATATAACTACTCGTTTGTTGCGAGCTTTCATGTGAAGCTGTTTTGACTGTTAGCTTTTGTTCACAAAAAAACCATATATTTCACGAAAAACCTGCTTATATTACTAATTGCGAATGTTAATTGTTACTTTCAACGATTTCGTCACTGAGCTACGTTTAATCGATTTAGTCAGAAACTATCCTTTAAAGAGACAAAACACGTGAAGCTATGTAGGCCTACAGCGACTACTCGTTGACAACCAAATCAACACAACAGCTGTTTGTCAAACCTATCTGCTGTAAAAAAAAAACAGGAGCCATTTTGAATCAATCCACTTTTAAACAGGTTCGACCTTCAGGTGGGGCACTATGGTCAGTTTCAAAGGCGTCCGCTGGAATTTTTTAGGGAAGGGCAAAAAATGTTATGGGGCAAATTGTTTGTAGGGGGAGCAAAATGACGTTTTTTCATAATCATGAACAAAGAACACGTGACAACTTTAAAAATAAATAATGGTTAAGGACTTAACCTAAATAATTAAGTGTTTTTTCGCGTTGAAAATTGTGTTGGGACTCCTGCATAATCATAATAATCAAAAGATTCAATTTTTGTAAATATTTGCAAAATCCAGGGGCAAATGCTCCATGCTCCCCCTCCGGACGCCCATGGCCAATTATCTGGATGAACCTGTGGGGTTCTAAACGACTGCTAAGATCATTTAGGCTGGCGGGAATTGCTTAAGATAATTACTTAGCAAACATTCCAATTGTTTAATCATATGGCGTGTGCAAATGGGTTACTTGGAGTTAGTGGAAAGAATTCCTAGAGAATAAGACCGAGGCCAAAACCTTCTGTAGATGTGTTGACCTTCCGAGCCACTAAACATGACTTATGCAAGATGCGCTCAAATGTTCTATCACTTGGAATGACGTTATGTATTCAGTATCACATTTGACATGTCAGTCATATGGGTCATTATCCGAAAAGTGCAGAATTGATGTCCCATGCTGTTTTTTTTTACTTTTTTGATATTTTCTTCAAATTTTTTGTGCCTATCCTTCAAAGAATGAGCAGATTAACATTTCCCATCATTGTTTTAGCTGCTAGTTTTAGAAATTTTGAAAAAAATTACTAAATGTATACAAAATATCATTACCATCCAATGTCCGAGACGGTGTACAATACATTAAATTAAGCTTTTACGCAAATTTATTCCATTACAACCTGTAACAACGGCATATTATTTTGATTAATTAGTAGCTAGCTTATGCAATAAAAAATTAAAGATTTAGACTCATTTTCGTAATATTTCTTTCTTTTTGGGCCTATTTATACTTGTCCATAGAAATAAGCATCATAGCCATCTCAACTTTTGGTAAGCCTATAACTTTTACAGAACGTGCTTACTTACTAAAAGAAAAACACCAGAAACAAGATATTGTCAACTATTAATGGAATCACACAGATTTGTGTTGAAATTCATAGTGTTTTATTTTTAATTTAAGTTTGGGTGTTCCAAATTACAAAAAAAGTAAATTTCTGTTTCATTACCATCTCCTGTTGTATTTCCTGGTTTAGGTAGATTACAACATTGATAACTTATTTCATTTGCCGCTTTAGTTGAACTGATTGAAAATACTTATCTGATGGAGTAATTAACATGAAAATGTTTAACGGCCGTTATTAATTTCATCATTATGTCATTGTCGCGTGAGGAGATCGACGACAACGACGAGATGTCATCATCATCACGATGGAGTCGTCGTTGGCGATCGAGATGGAATGATGACGGACGAAAGCCAGTCCCCACTTGGTCAACAATGAAGGCAGCGAGGCCGAGGGGTAATCGGACACCACACAGCCAAGGTGTAATAGGACACCTCGCGGCTATGGTGTAACCAGACACCGCCCGCGCTGCAGGCGAGCGACGACCCGCGTCTCGAGGAGCAATCTGACACTAATTGACGATAGCATGACGTGGGGAGGGGGCTGACCGATGCACGCTGAAGTTCCTACTTAACAGAAGGAAAAGGAAAATACGGGACTTGTACTACTGACGAGCGCGACGTGAGAACAACGGTCGAGGATCATCATCGAGAGGAGCGACCAGCGGCGGCGGCAGAGTATTAGTCCGTCAGATTCAGAGACTGACGCGAAAGAACGATCTGTAGTGAGGCTGTACGAAGCAACATTTGAGATAGTCCGATTTAATATCTAAACGCTTTAATACTACGTGGAAGTTCCCGTAGAGTTAGTGTATATATATTTGTTTCTTTAATTAAATTCATTTATTAATTAAACAAAGTTCGTCGTGAATCTTCTATAGAAAAGTTAGGCACGTTGAATAAAAGTGCAAGTAAAAGAACAAGCAGTCGAGGGTCGACATCAACACACGGCAAACACACGACAGGGCGACCTTCGATTGCGACATTGGCGCAGTCGACAGGATTTTCAACTGAAGACGTCACGACGAAGAGCGGAACCGGAAACGGAAAGAGGAATCTCAACAGATCGGGACCAGCGGCGAATACAACCCTTCGCAACTGGAGAAATCGAGTGCCGGACTCCGAAGACGAAGGACTCGAAGGAACCGACAGCAGCAGGCAAGGACGAGGAACAAGAGCGCCAACGGACGACCGACCATCGCTAGCAACGACGGACGGGAGTGGCAACGGAGGACAGCGGATCAGCCAAGATACCAAAAGACGGAGCTCGCTCGACGTATTCAGAGGGTAAGTCCTTACTGGTAGTCGTGGTAATCTGTGAGGTTGCGGTTGAGGTCTGGATGAGGATTGGTGTGCGAATAGCCGAGGCTTTTGTGTAGCTCCTTTTGCTCAGTTCTGTTCTTGTTGTATTTGTGGTAGAATTTTAGGACGTTGTTTTCTTTGATTTCTGACCGACGGTGACTCTCCTCTAACTTACTTATCTTTTTCTATTAGTGAGCGGACTGTTGGAAGATGGATAAGTTGTCGATAGAGAAAAGAATGAGGGTGCAGAACACGCTCCATCACAGACTAGTCGCATATCTGATAAAGATGGGACTAGGAGAGAAGGAAGTGGATTCCATGGGTATGAACCAGCTCCGAGAGGCTAGCGCCGAAATAATTGTTTCTGGACGGGAGGCCCCGCCAGAAGTAAGTGAGGAAGTAAGCATAGGTAGCCTAGAGAACAGTATTCGCTCGACAAGGCAGAGGCAGCTAGTCGGGCTCGAACAATTAAAATACGAGAGAAGGGAAGCGGAGAGAGTGGAGAGGAGAAAAGAAGAGGAGGAGGAAAGGCAGAGAAGGATCGAAGAAGAGAGAGAGAAGAGACTAGAAGAGGAAGAAGAAAGGCAGAGAAGTGAAGAGAAAGAGGAAGCGGAGGAACTGGTTTAGGTAGATTACAACATTGATAACTTATTTCATTTGCCGCTTTAGTTGAACTGATTGAAAATACTTATCTGATGGAGTAATTAACATGAAAATGTTTAACGGCCGTTATTAATTTCATCATTATGTCATTGTCGCGTGAGGAGATCGACGACAACGACGAGATGTCATCATCATCACGATGGAGTCGTCGTTGGCGATCGAGATGGAATGATGACGGACGAAAGCCAGTCCCCACTTGGTCAACAATGAAGGCAGCGAGGCCGAGGGGTAATCGGACACCACACAGCCAAGGTGTAATAGGACACCTCGCGGCTATGGTGTAACCAGACACCGCCCGCGCTGCAGGCGAGCGACGACCCGCGTCTCGAGGAGCAATCTGACACTAATTGACGATAGCATGACGTGGGGAGGGGGCTGACCGATGCACGCTGAAGTTCCTACTTAACAGAAGGAAAAGGAAAATACGGGACTTGTACTACTGACGAGCGCGACGTGAGAACAACGGTCGAGGATCATCATCGAGAGCAGCGACCAGCGGCGGCGGCAGAGTATTAGTCCGTCAGATTCAGAGACTGACGCGAAAGAACGATCTGTAGTGAGGCTGTACGAAGCAACATTTGAGATAGTCCGATTTAATATCTAAACGCTTTAATACTACGTGGAAGTTCCCGTAGAGTTAGTGTATATATATTTGTTTCTTTAATTAAATTCATTTATTAATTAAACAAAGTTCGTCGTGAATCTTCTATAGAAAAGTTAGGCACGTTGAATAAAAGTGCAAGTAAAAGAACAAGCAATCGAGGGTCGACATCAACACACGGCAAACACACCACAGGGCGACCTTCGATTGCGACAGTCATTACCATCCACGGTTGTTTTTCATCATTGCCATCCGTATACATCAGATTTCTGCTATTTTCTCATGACAGTCCCATCTTGCCACGGATGGTAATGACGCATTGCTAAGAGTGAATTACATGTTTTTTTTGTGAATAATTTGATATAAAAATAAATTGCAAGTAATTAGAATTTACTAGCAACTCTTAAGATGTTGTTGAACTTGTATCTAATGCATATAACATACAGTTATAGCTAATGCTGCACATATTTTTTCTGTAGCTGAAAATTATATTTCTTTTTTTAAATAATTTCGAAAAATGTCTTTATTTTTTGACAGCAGACTAATATATTATGTGATGGAGAGGACTGTTGTATTCCTACTTAATGCTGGTATCATCTACTTTTAAGAAATTGCCATTTTGTAAGCACCAGAGGAATATTTAAGGTCCCTGTGATTAAATATGATTACACAAAAAGGTGGATTTTACTGAAAAATGAGGGATTCTGACTTTATAAATTCAGCAAAAATGTAACTAATGATTAAAATATAGTGGATTTCTTTCAAATTAGTTAAATTTAACTATGTGCATGACTAAAGAAAACACTTGCAACCAATTTTGGGGGAAAAATTTTGTTTTCGGAGATGAAATTTGTAACATTTCGGATAATGACCCATATAGCATAATGAATGGCATTCTTGGATTGGCCCAGATTGGGTTGCTGTTTCTACACTTGTTTCATCATCATGTTACTTTGGTCGATTGCAATGGGCGTAATAGCATCAAACAGCTTATAAGAATAGCTACTGCCGTAGGCACAAGTCGTGCAAAACATGTAGCAGTGGGCGAACCAGAAGCCGACGTTATTGTTCGCTACACTACATTTGCCTCCTGGCCAATTATCATTTTCCACATCAGAGGTCGAGAACTTCGCTCCATTTTGCCCAGTGATAATGTTATTCATATCGCCAGAACAGTAGGTAGAGACATGCATAGCATAACCAAGGGCCTCTGAATCGACCTTGAAATTTTCATACTCAATCGATACCCAGTTACCGCTACTAAGAATTTTCATCTCGATTCTCAATCTCCACGTTCCCTGTGATGTCATGCTATAGATCTTTTCCAGGCCAAGCCAATAGTCGCTGCTCCAGACGCCGAATCCTGTCTTGTAGGCCGTCCACTGTCCGTTGTACTGTAGATCTTGAGCAAATCTGCGATGGAAATTGATCCAGTTGTTGACGGACATGACCCTAGTCGTTCCAGAGAAATTGGGAATCGTGATGCTTTCCGCAGCTTCAATTGTTGTGTAATCTGCTTGAAAGTTAAATTTTGTTGCAGTAGATGTTAAATTGAAACGTCATGAAAGTACTCAAATGTGAAATGATGAAGTCTGATTATTGAAATTCACTCTACCATCTCGCGAAAAATATCCCAATGCATTTATTTACATTTTCTATAGGGGCCTAACTAATCTCTGAATCTCTACAATGCTTCCCACCTACTTGTCTTGATAAACGCTTGACCATCCAATAACCCCGTTCTACCACGTGTTTCTTTGCTACTCATTTTGAGTTTTCTAACTGATCCATACCCCACATTGTAATTCGATTCTTCAATGATCTACCGCTTAATTAATTCCTGTTTCGGTTTGATTCTTGTTGCTTACTCGCCGTCATCTCTGTCAGCCATCTACTTATTGACCGCAAGCTTTTATTGAAAACGAAAATCCTACTTCTACAAGAAGTTTTATACCCAGATCAATTATATGCACCGCCTTTGTATTTCTGTCAATACAACCCATCGTCACACCTCACCTATCTCCATTTCTCCTTTTGATCTCCTGGCAGGAGGATTGTTGTCCTCATAGGGTATCTATGGACAAACCTTTTGACTTGCTGCAAGCGCTCTGGGAAAAGTTATAAGGCTAAAAAATTCGGTAAAACTTCGACCTATGTTATTTTCGAATCTGTAAAAGACTTGTCTTCGATATTTGTCTCTCTGTTTGGTAGTTTTAGGACCTACCCTCACATTACTACATTCCAGATGCTAATTTTGATTGACCCAATGCAAGCATGCGATACCTTCCCGACATGAAACCAACTAAAGCGAAAGATACTATATTAATCGAGGTAAGATAATAGTTTGTGAATTGCTGTTATATTGAGTTTCGATTCAGCATAATCTTGGTCCTATCCTTGATCTTGGTTTCAGCCTGGAGCTTTTAACACGATGGTAAAGAATTAAAGACAATCACATAAGCTCGAATTTCAATTTTTAGGCTGACAGATGAACTTAAATTGTTTAGCATTTTCAGTAATGACACAGTTAAATTCTATGATACCTCAATGAGATTTTCACCTCGCTTAGACCGATGCAGACTGTAGGCAACAAAATCGTCTTTACTCATATACTGGTAGGTTTTTACATACACCATTCTAATGGTACCCTTACCTGAAGGAAGGCCGCACCTTTTCCAAGTACAACGTTCATCGTAACATCCGTACTCGTGTATGTTACTGGTAACATTTTGGGTGCACTTTAAGAATCGATTTCCATTGTACGTAAACGGAAAACTGCACTTTTCAGGCTTTATGAGTTGATTCACTTGCCAGAAAATCAAAGCAGTTTCCCATTAAGCATGCACACAAAATATGCCAAAATAGTCCTTTTTATTTCATTAATCAATAACAGCTGACCGGCCCCTCTCCCTCTGCATCTCCCCGTAACTTCCTCTACCACACGATCACATACTCAATCCAGCGACATGATACCCCCATCTGAATTATTAACATTTTTCGACCAATCGCCAGATGCCATGTTATTCCACAGACTAACCATGCTTCAGTAGTCGTCACTAAACTGCATCTACAAGCGTCGAATCAATTAAACCAAGAGGTCATCTGTTGATTCTAACGTCTCTTCACCCAAAAAACCTTCATTTGAAGTGTTCGCCAGCGTTGAGATTCTTAGAACAATCTGCATCGTTTCTGTTTCGATACACATGTCCATCTTCAAATGCGGCTCAGAAAATCTTATCTAAGACTTTTATTGCGACAAAAATGATACGTATTTAGAAGAAGACGAGGAAGAGGAAGAGGAAGAGGACGAGGAAGAGGAAAAGGAAGAAAAAGAAGAAGAAGAAGAAGAAGAAGAGAAAGAGGAAGAGGAAGAGGGAGAGGGAGAAGGAGAGGGAGAGGGAGAGCGTGAGCGAGAGCGAGAGGGAGAGGGACAGGAGAGGGAGAGGGAGAGGGATAGGGAGAGGGAGAGGGCGAGGGAGAGGGAGAGGAGAGGGAGAGGGAGAGGGAGAGTGAGAGGGAGAGGGAGAGGGAGAGGGAGAGGGAGAGGGAGAGGAGAGGGAGAGGGAGAGGGAGAGGGAGAGGGAGAGGGAGAGGGAGAGGGAGAGGGAGAGGGAGAGGGAGAGGGAGAGGGAGAGGGAGAGGGAGAGGGAGAGGGAGAGGGAGAGGGAGAGGGAGAGGGAGAGGGAGAGGGAGAAGAAGAGCAGTTCCTTATGCTAGCCCTAAGGAAACCATACTTATGAAGTGCTAGAGACTTTATTTTCTTAGCCTCGGCATATGAGGGAGGGTGACCAGCCTTTTCACACGCCGTCTCATCTTCCCGCCGATAGTGTACGGTCAGTGTACTCATCAAAGCTGAGTTGGTTAGGGGGTGCAGGTGGAGCAGAAATCTCGACACAAATTTCTGCGGTGGCGAGGATTTGAACCCCAGACCTCTCGACTGATAGTCCAGCACGCTAACCACTGAACTATGTAGCACCCCTAGGTGTAGTATTTCAGTGGATAAGTATTTAACTTATTATAAAACATTAATCATCCACAACATTCAAATCAATCGCTATTCCTCGATGTCATAAGTTTTCAACAAGATCATCAGAATACATTTCTCTGGTCATATCTAAAACTAGAACTGCTGATGATGAACAAGATTTTCGGTTGCTGGATCTGCACTATTGAAAACCTTTCCTCTATCTGCTCGTTCTGCTCAGCCACTTGTGTAATTAGTTCTCTACTGTGATATCTTTTTTCAAATTGCTTATACATTATAGGCAATCTTGCTCTTTGCAGGCTGATTTTCCGGATGTTGACCTGCTTACGGCGCTGTATTGGTACGCCACCGGTTGAGGCCTTTTAATACAAGCGCTATAGAAGTTGCTAATTAACATAATTATGTAAATGCTATGGTAGAGAATTTTCAGCAGCGCTATGGAAGAATTCAGTTTAAATAAAGTTTATTATTTTCACGACACTTCAATGTACTCGTTGACGTGGGAAAAGGCTTTGTTATAGGAGTGTTTATTGTTGTAAATTAGACACAAAAGCAAACAGCCATTAGAGACCGAGCCGTCATAACAGGAACGGTCTGATTGTGCTTTTATGACAGACACTCATCAACTGCGGGCTTCTGACAATTAAAATCGATGTCTTTATTATGTCAGCTGAATATTAAATACATCGGAATGAATTATTGTTTTAGCTGCTTAGGCCAGCAAGTGTAGATACCAATTTATAATTAGTCAGCGCTATTCAGAACCAGAGTGGACAAGAGAGAGCAGCAGCAAATTGTCTATAACAATCAAATATATATTGATGTCTGGATTGTAGTAAAACATTCACGCTTGAAAGCATTGTCTATTGGGGTAGTTAGATCTATGCTGCAGTGATAGTATCGATGTATGTGGGGCCTATCATATTAAGTATAATTATACATGTGTGCGTGTATACGCTTCTTATAGCGAGGCAAAGTCTCCACTCTGCTCATATTACAAATGATACACTGGGTTAAATACTGGCCACGCTTATAATCATTAAACGAGTGACTCACTTGTGAACTTTGTAATTGTAATTGTAATCAAGAACTTATATAGCGCCACTCAAAGTCAGAGGCGCTTCCGACCGGACCAGTGTCTTCACTGACGAAAATAAAGATATTCAGGCGCTTGCGGAACTTGGTAGGAGGGAGAGCGAGGAGGTCAACCCTGAGAGCCTGAGGCAAGCGGTTCCAGCTGGAGGGGCCTACATCAGCAAAACTCCGAGACTGGGCCATGGAAGTGCGTATCCGAGGGACAACCAGGTAGCCACGGGCCGACGACCGGAGGGATACCCGACCAGGTAAACTGGAAACCGAAGTACAAAAGGCCCTAACATACAGCGGAGCAGAGCCAACAAGACAGTAACTCATGAGGGAAAGAACCTTAAATTGGATGCGTTGGTGAATGGGAAGCCAATGAAGGAAGTCACGGATGAAGGAAGAGATATGGGCAAACTTCACTTCTATAAGATAATCGTAATTATAGTTGTAGGAATCTAGTGGTCAAGTAGGCCTAGAAGCAATCTAATTTCTAAAACCGCGTTTGTAACTACATCGCTTGTTTCATGGCTCACATTGAAAAATTACTGAAGTTCAGAGCGTGATAGGCTAATTGTTTCGAATACAATAAAAGTGATTATTACTACTCTGTAAGGTGAGGCAATCAATTAGGCCTACCGCATGCATCTCCGTAGTTTCCACTCGAGAGCTTCTGACTCTGTAAACGTAAAACACAGAACCATTCCAGAATCGCATAAAGACTTTCCACTGAGAGTTGAACTCCCAGAATTTTAATTCTTCTGTCCGAAACGTCATGAACGATACAACCATCAATTTGGTATAATGGTTAACTTTAAATTGACTGAGATTGCCGTTGGTTTTCTACCTGTAGGGGGGGTCTATAGGAAACCCTACACGTGCTATAGGCAAAACTACGTCTTACAAACTACTGCTTGGTCTCTTACCAGCTAGTGCTTGGTATACTGATTTCTTTGCAGTAATTTTAGAGTGAATAAAGTTACCCCAAAATGTCATAATAATACATGCATGTACGTTTTACAAAGCTTTTCAGAATCGCATGTTCCTGAACAATGGATTTTGATTAAGCTATTTATGGCAGTAAATACACTATTTCTTTTGGACAACTGATTGTACAATTTATGCACGGTTATGCAATAGTATTGTTGTGCAATATTAATTTGATCATTATACAAATTGCTATTACCAAGTAGCTTTGCATAATAACCATCTAAGTATCTCAGTAATGTTATTGTTCTTTGACTCGGCTGTCTTACCTGGTAATTGCTGCAACGCAGTGTTGTCTGCAAAATATGCGACGCTCGGCAGTAGTAAAACTCGCAGGATTTTGTGTCGGTTCTGAAGTTGAACTCCATACAAAGTGGATTTCGATTGCACAAAGTGGCGCATTGGATCCTCGATCGGACGTTAACAGTCTCATCCGCGATCTCAGCGCTACAGAACGCATCTCCCATACCTGGAGACAATGGAGCCTCAAAATATTCTTGGTCAGAGACGCCTAGTATGACCGGAAGAAGGAAAAAGGCAAGAGGCAAAACGTAAGACCAAACACGTGGATGCATGTTGTTCGGAGTCCTCGTTCCTCTCAGTTGATAATATGTCAACGTTTAATTCTACGTTGTGTTCTGTCGCGCACGACGTCTATAATAGAGTGGTTGGTCTTTGATACAACGTTTGCCGGTTAAAAGCTGCTGAGTGGACTCCATGTAACGATCCTGCACAAGTTATTAGCAGCACTCAAATACCTCGACGAGAGTGGGATATGAATCTTTGTACGGCAGTGTGCTACGAATAACGACCTGCAGTTGTCGATACACTATGATGGCAAGCCCAACGAAAACAAGCAACGAAGGCAATGTTTCATACACGAGACGAGTGGCTGTCTATGCAATATCAGACCATTGAGACTCTTAACAGCCAGTCTTCAGTCGTCGTTAAATAATTAATAATCAATATCCAGTAGCTGTCCATTGTTACCCTTTGTGGGCCTTGTTTCATTTAGCCAGCTAATCAAGCTGGATAATAACTCATCATTGGGTCCATGCTTTAAGCCAAGTCTAAATGTTGTGCAGTGCCAGGCCATTTGATAGAACACATGTATTTGTGCTCGTTATTTCATGCATGCGTCTATTGTTTACGGATGAAGGAACTAAAATAGGACAGGTTGGTTGGTTAACTGGTTGATCAATGAATTAATTGAAGGACGAACGGACGGCTCAAGCCTTAATGATCTAGTAATTATTCAACTACTTAGTTCAATCAATTAAATAAAATTAATTCGGTGTAGTATTTTAATGATAGTAATAACAATAATAAGAGTGACAATGATAATAAATATAAAAATCAATAAGACATTAAGAAGAAAAATAGTATGCTAAAATTGGACCTGCACGATCATTTTCAACCAGGTTGGAACGTAAGCTGTTACTCCATGCTGGTTTGTGATCTTGCTGCTGCATTTCCGACTTGAAAGCTAACACTGCAGCAGAATATAATTAACTGGACAAAGTTTTCATTCGCATCATTGCGTGAATGTGTTAGTAGCCTACAATGATGAACTGACTTCTATTTGAGAGAATGACGAAAACTACAGCCAATGCAGAAATGGTTGTTTCAACGGTAAAGGTGCAGGAAACAGGCGCAATTGATTTGGTTTGGCCTCCTGGAAATCGGACTTGGACCTCTTTTGGACCACTCTCTGGAAACCTCCTGATCTGGTACCCTGGAAATCGGACTTGGACATCTTTCTGACTACTCTCTGGAAATCCCCTCTGATCTGACGTAGCGCTCGTGAATAGGGTGGTGTTCTGCGCTTGGCCTTCGAGTGGCGCTTTAGAAGTTTGGAGATTACGATTTCGATTACGATTACGAAGATTCACACTTTTTCACAGCCGTCATTTTACTTTCATTACACGGGCTGAAAGCTCTTCCTAAGGTTGTCCTTCCTCCTTCCAGCCAGTGCCACCACGTCCCATTCTCCAACCGCCCAGAATTTGACTTCATCCGGTGAGTTTGGTTTCTTCCGCATGAGAGACATGAGAGATCCCTCGGTATTCCAAATCAATTAACATATTTAATTCGGTTAAATATTTTAATAATAATAGTAATTAAGAGCCATAATTGTGACAATGATCATATATATAACATTGATGATACATTTCGGTAATAATAATAATAATTACTATTATCATTACATTTATTATTATTTAAAAACATTATATACATAGGGTATTTAAATACATGCTACAAGAAGGTGCGTGGAACTTTGGAACAGATGGCCTTTCCCCTATGTCCAGCTCCTTTTGGGCTGTGCAGCAATTTTCAGTGGCTACCTTTTCCTTTGTAATGTAAGAATCTAATCAAATCCATTCTAGTCAAAGTCTAATCAACCGAAGATGCAATGATACAAAACACAATCACTTGAGGGCGTTAATTGTGTCAGTCGATATCTAAGTTCGCTAGAAGGCGTAGTGGAGTTGCCAGCTTGAAATTATGTTCTGTGCTGCCATTGTGTTGAACTCGTAAACGTTAAGTTTTAAGTCCAATACAATCTTCCTGGGACAGGCCACTTATACAGAATGTTGCAACCACTCTTGGCGCCTTACATGCCTGCCATCAAGCTCATTTTAAATAGTCGTCTGCACTCTACACCGGCCACTGGCTTTTTGCCCTCCCAATATAATTGCCCGTGGTCTGCGATTGGACGACGTAGCTGCAAGAATTGATGCCGGTCTTCGCCAGGGGCAAGCACATGCGAACCACATAACTGTCCCTGCGGATCACTCGTGACAGCGAGCTTTGTTGCGGGCTTGGCCCTAGCCAAGTATCCAGACACATCGTTCTCAATGACATGATCATTCAGAGCCTAAGAGCTTTGCACTTAATTATTAATGAGTCAACTGGACTGTAAAGAATGGGAGGGGGCCTGATGGACTCATTCTGTTCATTTGGCGTATGAACCGCAGCCTCATCTTCGATACTCATCTCGTCGACGTAAAGTTGAACGCAACTATGCGGATCATCTCGGGTACGTTGCGCCCCGCGCCGCTCGCCTGGCTGCCAGTGTTGAGCAACATTCCTCCTCCGCACCTGAGAAGAATGGAGGCGGCAGCGAGGATGCTACGGAAGGTCCAGGCAAACAAGAATCTTCCGCTACATACAGACATTACGTGCCATCCAAAATTACGGCTCCCTTCACGCCGACCTATATGGTGGAATCAACCTGATGAGGACTTTACAGCTAATACGGCCTGGTGTGCCGAGTGGCTGGCAGCTGGAGTTGTCAACCGCTCGCTCGTGGCCGGCACGGGAAATGATCTCCCGCGGGGTCAGTGGGTCACACTGAACCGCTTCAGAACAGGTAAAGGTCGTTGTGCTGCCAATCTGGTACGTTGGGGTCAGGCCATCGACCTCCTTTGTAGCTGTGGGGAAATTCAGACAATGGCGCACATCGTAAATGAATGTGTAACAGCGCGTTTTCCGGGCGGGATGCCCGCCCTACATGAGGCCGACGAGGCTGCTGTTGAGTGGCTACGCGCAAACTGCAAAAGCTAAATAAAAATCTTCGATATCACAGTAACATACACTGTGGCTCCCTCTTATTAATTTTGCAAGCAACAGTCATATGCCGGGATACGCGCGGAACTCACGCCATCCAGAATAATCTTAGGCACTAACTACAGTAAACTTCTAACAAAATACCACTATGTACCGCTGGCATTCGAGACGCTCGGCCCATCAGTTGCTCCACTGGCCTGGACTTCCACGGCCTAGCATAGAAGTTTTGCTGTGTTTGGCCCTTCCTCCTGAAATAAATTGCATAACAACTTGAGATATGAACTCCTGAGCTTCTCTTGGACTCTTCGATTGCAGTTTCATTGTATTAGGTTGGGCGCACCTCTGATGAAGTGGTGCTATATAAATTTACAATTACAATTACAAATGCAATAGCCTATTCGATATAATTTATTATTATCGAATATATTGAAAACAACATTTTCAACGGGCACTGGCGTAAACTTGTCCAATATATTGGGGGGGGAGCATGGGTTCTGGACCAGAAAAACACTTTTTTTCAATATGAAAATTTGCTGTTGTTTTTTTCGTTTTTTTCGTTTTTGTGGTTTTTGTTGTTTTGGTTGTTTTTAAAATTTTCGGTTTTCGGATTATAAAAATCACGAAACATGGCATGAACAAGAGCTCCAACTCAGTTTAATTCAGTTGCGATTTCCGAAAATTAAAAATCAATAAATCAATGATATTATAAATTTGTCGTTTTTTTTATTGGTTTAAAACCAAAATCCGAAAAATGTTTTGTAGTCTGGACAGTCAGCAGAGACTTCTGGTTTACGTTAATGCGTATGAAATAATTGGGCGTTTTGTTTACATGTAAATTTGTTTCATATTGAAGAAATTGAAGATAAAAATAAATCTTTGTTTTCATTATGAATTCCTGATAGTATTTCAGTTCTGTGTCTCTGATGTTCTGTTTCTGAAGAAATTTGTATATATTGAAACATAATATTTTAAGAAATTCTCCTCTCAATTTTTGGGGGGCATTGCCCCGGCTCCTCAATTATTGGGGGGGGGCACGTGCCCCGGCTGACCCCCCAGGGTCTAAGCCTATGTCAACGGGCATATCCAGCATTTCTGTTTCTCTGACTCAGTGAACCATGTTCTACCAACCTAAAACTGACTGAAATTTCGTTTTAGATCTTTTGCGTCCCACGTATCATTATTAAACATTTATTAAGCGCTACTATCTAATTACCAAGCATCGATTGATGGCGCTGAACAATTGCTAGTGAAGGACTTGCTCATGGTGCCTAAACAGTAACCGTCTCAGAGAAGGTTCGAATCTCTACTCTCCACGTTACAAGCCGATGGTTATAGAACTGTCATCGTAAACTGTGGTGGCTTACCATATTTTATTAGCGAAAGTGCACGAGAAGCATCTTGTTTGAGTAAGAGTGTTAGTGAGTAAGAGTGGCTGGTACACAGGCACAGTTATTCTGCATCAGGAAGAGTGTCAGCAGGGAGGGTTGTGTCCTTCCCCGTACCTGCTAAACATTCTAGTGGAGACGGCCATGAGGGAAAAACTTGATTGTTTTAAAGGAGGCATAAATGTCTGTGGTAGAAAGACCTCCAACCCCAGGTGAACCGACGACATTGTTCTGTTGGTTGGTTCTGTGACAGAACTGCAGAAGCTGGTGAAACCTGAAAACAAGGAAAAGTTTTGTTTCTAAGTTTAATAATACAAGTAAGTTGAGACTTCTGAGGGCACTCACATAGACAGTTGCAACATATGGTCGCGAAAGGGGATACTCAAATGGACAGTTGCAACATATGGTCGCGAAAGGGGGATACTTATGGTCTCGTTGACGGGAAGGAAAATCAAAGAATGGATTGAACTTGCTAACAAATATAGTCTACGTATCAATCAAGAAATAATTTTACGCAGTTTGGCATGAGTGTGAGGAAGTTTGAAGATTGTTTGGAACAGGAAATAATGTAGAATACAACATCTGAATCAGAGCACTTGGGAGATTGAGAACAACATCGACTGATAACAGAACAATTATTTGGCAATTACTTACATTTTCATTTACCCAGGACAACAGAGCTGTTGGTCCCTCGGTCTCGCTCCTCAGTTAAACAGCGTCGTGTTTTCTTTGTGGCTGGTCCCTCTACATTAAGGAGGCGGTAGAATGTGGCACTGCATGTAATGGGCAGTCTTGTTGTCAAGACCTTAAACCTCCAGACCAAGACCAAGACCAAGACCAAGACCAAGACCTTGAACCTCAAGACCAAGACCAAGACTTTGAACCTCAAGACCAAGACCAAGACCAAGACCTTGAACCTCAAGACCAAGACCTTGAACCTCAAGACCAAGACCAAGACCAAGACTTTGAAACTCAAGACCAAAACCGAGAAAAATACCCAAAAAATCACAACCACATCCAGACTTCTATTCCTTACTAAAAAAAATTGTCAAGTCGGACTACTCGCTATTTTAATTAAAACATGAATCTTTTATTTTATTCAAACAGAACAATTCCAAATGCAGGCTGATGAGATTTCCCAATTCGTATTCACAAAAGTCCTTCATGCGAAATGTTATTCCAAATGCCTGTTGCATTTTATAAAAACCAATTGGCTCAGAATTTTCTGACCAAGGGGTGACCTGTGGAGCCTCGTAAAAATTCTGCCATGTGAAAAATACGTTCTACAGGTGCAGAAATCGCTGGCAAACACAGCAGCTTTTCAAGTACCGGATGTAAATGTACATATTGTGAGTCTCTTTTGAAATCATTCCATGCTAAATAACCGGAAGTCAAAATAAATGTCCAAAACAACAATAAAGCCTCACTCACACCGTGTAAATACTAAAGCAATTGTATTAGTAATTATTGGATAAATTTTTAAAATCCTTGCGTTTTGTTAAATGACTGTTCATATTTTCAAAAGTCTTGGTCTTGGTCTTGCAAAACCAAGACCAAGACTTTGAGCCTCAAGACCAAGACCAAGACCAAGAGCCTCAAGACCAAGACCAAGACCAAGACTTTTGGTCTCAAAACCAAGACCAAGACCAAGACTTTTAAAAAGGAACTCGAGTGCACTCGAGACCAAGACCTTGGTCTCGAGGACAACAAGACTGGTAATGGGCTCCCACCTCGTCTGCGCTTATTTCCGCCAGGCAGTTCACCTGCTTTCTACCGCCTCCTTAAGTCTTCGTTTAACCGTGGCTAGACTGGGAGAACCTCTGAGTATGGTTCTTGAACAGGCGCTATATAAATTATCAAAATGAAAAAATGAATGAATGAACAGATACTATAAACGATCTGCGAGACGGACGGTTCAAGGAGCGGTGAATCTTCAGAGCGAAGACGGCAGAAATACAAGACAAGGCAACAAGTAAGTTAGGTCGTTCGTACATTCTCAAAACCGCCGCTGCAGCATTCGAGTGATGCCAGACCAAAGCCTGTACTAAGGAGGTGGGGGATGTTTATCGTCTTTGTTATGACCTTTCGTCGGTTAAATGATCTACACACACGTATTATCTCCAATTTCTGATAATGACGTAACCAAAGCTGTGACGTCACCTGAATAATGAAAATCAAGAAAATAGCCTAAACTTTGTCACCGTTGTAACGCTGCAAAGTCAAGCGTTCAGTTTCGATGAAAGTATCCTTCAAAGTATACTAAACGTTGTAACTTGATCGAAAAACCGAAGTTTTGAAAAGCTGCTTTAAAAACCGGTAGGTCTAGAATCGCTTAATGTTCTATACGTACCACAGTTTGTACTCACAGAAAGAATTCAGACGCTCAAAATAGCGAAATATTGATGAACGGCCATCCAAAGAAGTTTTGCCGCAGACTAATCGATCAATTTTCGTCTGACATTATTTTAATAGCTACTCGAGACAATAAAAAAACAATAGTATAAAAATAATAATGACAATAACAGTAATAACAATCGTATGATATTAGTAAATTTTCAGAACAACTTTCACGATATGCCTACCTGTGTGTTTCTCTCGGAGAACTAATAATACCTGTCATTTGAACATGCGACGCTGGGCAGAGAAGAAAACTCGCCGTATTTTGTGTAGGCTTTGAAGTTGAACTCACTCGGAATGGATTCTAAGTACAACGAGTGGCACAGTCGGTATGCATTTGGGTCATTTAGCGTCTTTGAAAATGTCATCCGCGCATAGGCGCCGACTTTTGCTTTTGTCTCTGGGTGCCAGTCAGGGGCGGATCCAGAAACTTTTTAGGAAATCATCTCCGATAAAAACTGATGACTTTTTTCTAGTCATCCGGAAAAATTCATTATACATTATTTCGTCATTTTTCATCGTCTACTACATAAACAAATTTAAATGGGGGCCATGTCTCCTAAAATTTGACGACTTTTTTAGGAATTCATCCCCCGAATACCCCAAAAAATTGAATTTAAGGTCCGAATTCTTCTGGGTGCCAGGCCCCCACTGAACTTTTTCTCTGGGTGTATTGGCCCCCAAGAAGTCGGCGCCTATGCATCCGCGATCTCAGCGCTGCAAAAATTTCCTTAAAGTCCCGATGACAATTGGGCAACCGAGAAGTCGTGTTAGACCTGGCAGATAAACAGCGAATTTTGGGAGAACTGCAAAAGAGTAAGAAGATGAATATTAAGCCAAAATGGGACCTGCATGATAATTTTAAACCAGCTTCATGCTGATTTCTGATTTTTTTTGTTGCTGCGTTTCCGACTAGAGAGCTAACAGTATTGCGGAAATCTATTAACAAAAGAAAGTTTTGATTCGTATCATTGCTGCTGTATCGTGCTATACGCTGCGTTGCATCAAAGCAGTAGTAGCCTAAAATGATGAAACGACTTCTGTTATAGACAATGATGAAAACGACTGCTCATAAAGGAATGATTGTGTTTCAACGGCAAGAGGTGCAAAAAACAGGCGCATTTGGGTGTAATTAAGTGCCACCAATTCCTAAACATTAAATCCATAAAATCGGTCAAACTATTTTTGTAGTTAATCATTGATCGAACTTTATACTTTCTGAAGAGATTGAGAATGTTCAAAATGAGCAAAATTTCATAACTAACCAACTGAACGTAATATCTTAATTTTTTATCACACATTCGACTTATTATCTACTTTCACTTCTGTTTATTAGGCCTAAAGTTGAGGGCGTTTATATCCGTCAATTTGCTGATCAACAAAGAACTGAAGAGTCCAGAAACAATATTTCACTTAATTTCGTGAAGGCAGCAGTCTTTTCCATGAAACCTGCTGTGTTAATTCCTCCAGGTAGAGCTCTTTAAAAATCGGTGGCAATAATAAAGCAACTAAGCTTGTTTCAATTCCTACAGCAATAGGGAAACATTTCATATCAAAGTTATTTAGTACAGAACAAGGTGAAACGATGATTTATTGCTGAAACCTTTAATAAACATGCTGTTAAGATTAAATATTAATCAATTTAATTAATTAATCAATCTCAGAAGGAGCCGTTGGGCCTCACCAGAGAGGATGGCAAGCGACCGGATTGCGGATTGCAGAAGGTGCCTCACTTGGGATGTTACCGTTTCGGACACCTTTGCAGCGTCACAATTTCATATTGCAGCAATATCAGCCCGAGCAGGTGAGGCCGTAAACCGATCTGCTGCCGCCAAAAGATCTAAATACGCCATGATCACCCAAACGCATGCTTTTGTGGGGGTAGCACTGGAATCCAGCGGTGCTTGGAGTTCAGAAGGTTTGGATTTTGTGTTGGAACTGGGACAAAGGTTGACGGATGCAGTTCAGGACACACTTGAGACAAGCTACCTGTTCCAAAGTCTCTCGGTGGCAATACAATACGGGAACGCCATCCGCTTTCATCGACATTCCCACGCTAAATTGTTCACTGTTACAATAATGATGATGATGATGATGATGATGATGATGATGATGATGATGATGATGATGATGATGATGATGATGATGATGATGATGATGATGATGATGATGATGATGATGATGATGATGATGATGATGATGATGATGATGATGATGATGATGATGATGATGATGATGATGATGATGATGATGATAGTAATAATAATGATAATAATAATAATAATAATAATAATAATAATAATAATAATAATAATAATAATAATAATAATATAATGATGATGATGATGATGATGATGATGATGATGAAGATGACTACGATAGTAGTGATAATAATAATTATTTACAGAAGTTGTAGTAATAATAATAATAATAACAATAATAATGATAATAATAAAACTCCTGAACTGCAGAAGTCTTTCTATTTTATAGTGCGACGGAGTATATAAGTGTGTTTCTGTTCGTCTGATGGCAAGTGCAAACTTACGTAATCCTTGGTGTGTTGGAACAATTGACTGCATCGATGGTTCCGACGAGTTGAAGAATTACGGTATGTATTTTCATCTTCATTATACAATGCAACTTATATTTATAACGCGCCTTAATAAATCAGAGCGTACTCTAAGGACGCGTTACAATGCAATTGTTAATTATAGTACTTAGAGAATAAATGAGTTTTGAGTTTAGTTTAAAAAGTATTTATCGAAGTGGATCTTCGAACTGATTGTGTGAGAGAGTTCCATTCAGCCATTTCAAGCATCCTATTTCCAAATTGAAGATTTGACTTTTTGACCATAAAGTCTCCTTTTGACGCTGAACGTAAACCTCGCCTTGGTTCCAGGGCTGCACATGGTGCAACTAGAGATAACAAGTAAGGTGGAGCTGAACCTGACATAATCTTGAACATCAGGAGACAGATTTTGAAGGATATACGAGCCTTGATAGGTAACCAATTAGGTTGTCGTTGAGAATGAGTGATGTGATCTCTAGGGCCGAGGTTTTTAACTAGACGAGCTGCGGTGTGGATAAAAAAAGTTAAGCGGTGCAAGGGTAGTTTTGATAGCCCCGAAAGCACCGAATTACAATAATCGATCCTGGACATGACAAGTGAGTTGGCCAGGACACGAAGGTGTGCTCATTTAAACAGAGCTTGATTTGCGAATTCGACAGAGATGAAAAATCAGGCTTTGGATTGGGGACTTTGGGCGGAGATGGTGGGTTGCAAATATATTGAGAAGGTACATGCAACAAAGTGCAAGCGGTGGACTGGTTTATTCTGTAGAGTGTGATGGAGGACGGGATAAGCAACGGTGTTCTTTTTGGACACAACTATGCAAGCGGTATTGATTTTGAAAATAATTGCAATTCAACTACTTTTATCTTTACCTCCCCAGTTGATTTTATTACCCAATGTTTTTAAAATCAGTTTACTCATTTTTTAAAGACCAGTTTGCTTCTAGAGTTGCTGAAACAGATGTTTTGAAATATTTCTGTTCTGGCAGGGATTTTAGGGGAAAGAGTAAATGTATAAACATAAAGATTCTATTATTTGCTGTTCAAATGTATCATCAGAGTTCTGCCACTCCTAGTTCTTTAGTTTAATATAAAAGAGGTTCATGTAATGAATGCAAGTGTACAGGTTTTCTTTAGTAATTTGTTGCATAATTTTTCGTCCCTTTCTTTAGTTTATATACGCACATTAGGTATGCTGTTTTTTACTTAAGATAGTTCTTTAGTTTAGATGTGTTCCTTAGTTAAGATAGTTCTTTAGTTTAGATCTGTTCTTTAGTAAAGATTTTTTTAGTTTATATATGTACTTTAAGCCCTTCTCCTTTCTTTAGTTAAAACGTTTTCTTTAGTTAAGATAGTTCTGTAGTTTAGATGTGTTCCTTAGTTAAGACAGTTCTTTAGTTTAGATGTGTACTTTTGCTAAGATAATTAATATGTTCTTTAATTAAGAGGTGTTCTTTATTTTAGATAGTTCTTTGGTTTATATATGTACTTTAGATAAGATACTTCTTTATATGTCTTCTTTAGTTAAGATGTGTTCTTTAGTTAAGATATGTTCTTCGGTTAGATGTGCTCTTTAGTAAAGATTCGTTCTTTAATTGAGATGTGCTGCATAGTTGATAGTTCTTTAGTTAGATGTGTTCTTTAGTTCAGATGTGTTCTTTAGTCAAGATACGTTCTCTAAGTGAGATGTGCTGCTTAGTTGATAGTTCTTTAGTTAGATGTGTTCTTTAGTTCAGATGTGTTTTTTAGTCAAGATACGTTCTCTAAGTGAGATGTGCTGCTTAGTTGATAGTTCTTTAGTTAGATCTGTTCTTTAGTTAGATCTGTTCTTTAGTTAGGATATATTCTTTAGTTTAGTTGTGTTCTTTAGTTAAGATAGTTCTGTAGTTTAGATGTGTTCGTTAGTTAAGACAGTTCTTTAGTTTAGATGTGTACTTTAGAAAAGTTATGTCCTTTAGTAAAGAGGTGCTCTTTAGTTGATAAAGTTCTTTAGTTTATATGTGTTTTTAGTAATGATACTTCTTTACTTCAGATATTTTCTTCAGTCAAGATGTGTTCTTTAGTTAAGATGTGTACTTTAGTTAAGATAGTTCATTAGATCAGATGTGTTCGTTAGTTAAGATGTGTTCTTTAGTTAACATACGTTCTTTAATTGAGATGTGCTGCTCAGTTGATAGTTCTTTTATTAGATGTGTTCTTTAGTTAAGACATATTCATTAATTTAGATCTGTTCTCTAGTTAATATAGATTAGATGTTTTCTTTAGCTTAGATTGTTCCCTAGTTAAGATGTGTCCTTTAGTTAAGATTTGTTCTTTTGTCAACATGTGCTCCTTAGTCAAAAAGGTTCTTTAGCTAAGGAATGTTCTTTATTTAAGATAGTTCTTCAGTAACTAAGTATTTTTCAGGTAAGATTATTCTTTAGTTAAGATGTGCTATTTAGTTAAATCAGGTCATTAGACAGGGTGCGTTCTTTAGTTCTTTAGTCTAAATCTGTTCTTTAATTAATATAGTTCTTTAAATTAGATGTTTTCTTTAGTTATGATAGTTCTTTAGTAAAGAAGTGTTCCTTAGTTAAGTTAGTTCCGTAGTACAGATACGTTCTTTAATTAAGATAGATCTTAAGTTAGGATTTGTTCCTTAGTTAACATATTTTCTTTAGTGAAAATGTGTTCTTTAGTTAAGATATGTTCATTAATTACGATGTGTTCTTTAGTTAAGATACTTCTTAGTCAAGATGTGTTCCTTAGTTAAGATAGTTCTTCAGCTAAGACAGTTCTTTAGTCAGGTTGCGTGCTTAAGATAATATATGTTCTTTAGCATAGATGGTTCTTTAGTTAGGTGCGTCCTTTAAATAATATTTGTTCTTTAGTCACGATAGGTCTTTCGTAAAAATTTGTTCTTTAGCTAAAAGTGTTCTTTCGTCCAGGTCTGTTCTTTAGTAAAAAAAATAGTTCTTTAGTTAAAATATGTTTTTGTTAAGACAGTTCTTTAGTTAAGGTGTGTTCTTTAGTTAAGATTGTTTTTACTCAAGATAGTACTTTAGTTTTTATGTATTTTCTAGTTGAAATAGTTATTTTCTTTATATGTGTTTCTTAATTAAGATATTTCTTTGATATGGATATGTTCTTTAATTAAGATAGTTCTTTAGTTTTGATATGTTCTTTTCTTAATACTTTAGTTAAGACGTGTGCTTTAGTTAGGATAGTTTTCTAGTTAAGGTAATTCTTCAGTACATCTGTGTTCTTTAAATAACATTGTTCTTGGGTTTATCTGTGTTCTTTAGCTAAGATATTTCTCTAGTTTTCTGTTTTCTTTAGTTAGGATAATTATTTAGTTAAGATGTATCTTGAGTAATGTTCTTTAGTTAAGCTGTGTTCTTTTATTAAGTTAGTTCTTTGGTTTAGCTGTGTTCTTTAATAATGTTCCTAGTTAAGATGTGTTTGTTAGTTAAGATAATTCCTTAGTTTAGATGTGTTCTTTAGTTAGTATAATTCTTCTTCAGTTTATATGTATTTTTAGTTAAAATAATTGTTTGGATTATATGTTTTCTTTAGTTAAGATAGTTCTTGAGTTAAGAAGTGCTCTCTAGTTAAGATAATTCTTAGTCAAAATGTGTTCCTTACTTAAGACAGTTTACTAGTTAGATGTGTTCTTTAGTTAAGATGTGTTCTGTAGTTGAAATATATTCTTTAGTTAAGATATGTTCTCTAGTTGAGCTGGTTCTTTAGTTCTTTAGATGTTTTCTTTGGTAAAAAATAGTTTCTTGGATAAGATACGTTCTTTAGTTAAGAAAGGTTTTTCAGTTAAGATGTGTTCTTGGGTAAAGATAGTTCTTTCGTTAACATGAGTTCTTTAGCTAAAATAGTTCTTTGGTTAAAAATTGTTCATTGGTTAAGACGCTTCTTGAGTTAAAATGTGTTTTTTAGTTAAGGTAGTTTTTAATTAAGGTTGTTCTTAGGTTCTATGTGTTCTTTATTTAAGATAGTTCTGTAGTTTATTGTGTGTTCTTTAGTGAAGATATTTCTTCAGTTATTGAAGATATTTCTTCAGTTAAGACGTCCTTTTTTAATTAAGATTGTTGTTTAATTAAGATGTGTTGTTTAGTTGAAGTATTTTCTTTAACTGAGATTGTTTTTTAGTTCAAATTAATCCTTTTGTTAAGATGTGTTCTTTAACTATGTTCCTTAGTTATGATAGTTCTTTAGTTAAGTCGTCTTCTTTTGTTAAGATAGTTTTTTAATTAGGATAGCTTTTAGTCTATCTGTGTTCTTTAGCTAAGATAATTGTTTAGTTTATCTGTGTTCTTCAATTAGGATAGTTCTTTAGTTTAGATGTATCTTTAGTTATGTTCTTAGTTAAGACGTGTTCCTTAAATAAGATAGTTGTTTTGTTAAGATGCGCTGTTTAGTTAAGGCGTGGCCTTTAGTTAAGATAGTTCTTTAGTTAAAATATAGTTTTTAGTTAAGATGTGTTCTTTAATTATGTTCTATAGTTAAGATAGTTCTTTAGTTTAGATGTGTTTTCAGTTAAAATAGTTCTTTAGATTAAATGTTTTCTTTGGTAAAGATAATTTTTTAATTGTGTCTTAAGTTAAGATAGTTCTTAAGTCAAGATATGTTCGTTAGTTGAGTTAATTCTTTAGTTTAGATGTGTTCAATAGTTATAATATGTTCTTTAGTCTAGATTCGTTCTTTAGTTAAGATAGTTCTTTAGTTACGATGTGTCTTTAGTTAATATTATCCCATTATTAAAAATAATATTGTTATTATTTTTCTGAGTACATGTAGTCCCTCAGGATTTCAAAAATTAAGGAACGTTGTTCTAGTATGACTAATCTATGCATATGGTTATAATTATTATTTTTTTTAAAATTATTTTTATTATTTTTATTATTGTTATAAGTTAGTATTATCATTATTATTTATGCAAGGTCGGTAAATATGAATCTGTGACTATAAGACTACAAGAATTGCTTAATGTCTGTGCGTAGTAACCAGCTCAGGGAAGGGCTGAAACCGTACTTTCCGCATTGCAAGCCGAGTGCTCTAACTACTTGGTTGTAATTCTTCAATAATAGTTAATATTCCATGGAAGCTAATTTTTTGCACCTGTATCCTTATCCAGCTGTCCAATCGTTGTTTGAGACTGTTCGTACTTCTTGCAAATATATGTGGGTAGCCCTTAAAGATTACTTTTGTAAATTGCAGGTTCTAAAGCAGTACGTTCCGAGAGGGTTTGAAACAAATTCTGTAGTTCTTGACAGGAAAACGAAATTGGTCTTTTTTATTGATTTTGTTTGTGGCTGCTATGTTTATTATCCAGTCTGATGACCTAACCAGTTCCACTGTTCTAATGGAATTTGCCTTTCCAATTACAATGATGACTGTGGTGATGGCAGTGACGAGTTTAACTGTAGTAAGTAAAAGGCAATCCCACCATCACCTCCCTAATTAGTCACATTTGCATAAGTCCTATTATGATTAATTGTCATTGTTTTCGCCATGAATACTGATTAACTTAGTATATATAACTTATGAATGAGAGCGAGAGGAAGACCGCGACAGATGATGCTGGGATGGATGATGACCGACGGATACAGCGGACTGAAGGGAAGAGCACAGCGAAGAGAGGAATGGCGTCATTGGAAGTTGAAACCTGCCGAAAGGCAGAGAACTTAAGGAGAGATGTAACTTCTATCATGTTTATGTCCAATGCAAAAGGCATCAACCTATGGTACTCCAAAACCAGGCTAAAATCAGATCAATATCCAGGACAGTCATTCCATTAAGACAGAGATTTGGCCTATGGTGGATATGCATTCTGAAAAAGTTAGCTCTTAAGTAAGATTAGTTTCATGTGTTATTCTGTTGTCATCGTTTTAACAACATTGTTACTATGCTTGTATTTGTATGTACGTGCGTATGCACCACAGTTCTTCCAGTCAGTTGAACCAGAGCATCTATACAGCACCCCATCAACATACTTGCATGGTTTTGCTCCAACCCATGGCAAAACGGAAGAGTTTTCAAGCGTAGTGTACAGATACACGTGGCGTATCTGAAGGACTACGGTTGAGCTTTGGGCGTGTAAACACCAGCCCTTCTCGGCGTTATAGTTATTCGATAGAAGCTTCGATCCCACTGCGTGGAATAACCTTCCTTCCTTCCTTCAGATCTGCATGTTCTTTTAACTAGGGAATATGCGTACCCCTTTTATACAAGCATTTGGATACTGTTCATTGCCGGAGTTGGGCTGGGAGCGTCTCTGAGTAGGTGTCTTGGAGGGGAGCTATATAGTCCTCTGAATGAATGAGTGTATGGTCAGTTTTGTTATTGCAAAAGGTGGTTAACGAATAGAACTACATGTATCATTGTTATGAATCGATTTCTCCCCAATGTTGTCTTGGTACTGTGCGTATACCATGCAAACCGAAGGAGATTCGCTGCAGCGATGGCAAACGTCTTCAGCCGGAATGGATCTGTTATGGTTACCCCGACTGCAAAGATGGCAAAGACGAATTTACCTGCAGTAAGATAAATTACTGACTAGTGTCGCGTAACTACTACTTCCAGGTGACCGGACTTCTGTAAGGTGTTTCCGATAAGGCAGCCGACGGCTCGTGTCGCGACTTCAGGATGCCTCACGACCGTCGCTAATATCCGTTGAGTTCGGCTTCGGCTTTTTGGCCGAAGACTTAAAATAAGAAAAGACTGATTTCGCCGTAAATTAAAACTCTTTATTTTCACAACGACCGAGATTCTTCTTCTTTATTCGACACTGTACCTCAAATAATATATCAAACTAGCGCTTGAAAACTTGTAAAATCACGAAGAGTTACGATAACGATCCAAACGAAAATCCACGAGCGAACACACGCTCCGAACGCATAACCACAAGCGAGACAAGACGAAGTAAGCGCCCTTACTCTATACAAGGTCCTTATATAGCGTTTACAGGCAAACATTCTGACTACTGGCGAACATAGATCAAGCCAAGCGAACTGGCGAATTTCCGCCACCAACAGGCGAACCTTAAAAGCGAACAAATCTATCTGTCAGACCATCAAACACAGGCAAATACTATCTAAAAGCTAGCCGGAAATGGCACGGCGAAATTATAGAGTTCTACACAACGTCCAATCGTACTGGCGAACACTAAAAAGTTCGCCGCCGCCTTGGCGTACATACATAGTTATCAAGGCCCATACCGGCCAACAAAACACCCGAAAGTTCGCCAACACAGGAAACCTATTTCCGTCACACTCTCCTCCCACCAAAAAGAAAGCCGAAGCCCTCTTCGGGTCATAATTAAAAGTCAATAGCCACAATCTTGCTAGCAAAGCTAAACGGTCAATATTTAGAATGTTCTTCGCAATTTCTAATCATTTCCATTCTTTTAACAACTTAATTAAGAACAGATTCAGAAGTAGTCAATGCAAAAAGTTCACTCAATGACAATCTCTTCATTTTTCAAAGTACGCCGACCAAAATCGTAATTTATTGAAAGCGGGCGGGCTTCTTTATCACCCGTCGTGGCCTCGATTCCTCACACGGCTCCTCGCTGGTCAATGGCTGTAAAGGGGCCTTGGTGCGGAGGCTTACCTCTCCGATATTGACAACACTGCGGACAGCGTCGACAAAACCGCTGCACCTCCTGCGACCATCCAACACAGTATGCCCTGCGCCTGATTTGCATCCTAGTCCTGCGGATCCCTAGGTGCCCACCAGTTAATCCAGTATGCGCTAGCCTTAGAAACTCTTCGCGTAGAGACTTCGGCAATAGCAACTGCTCGACTCCATCTATGCGCTTCCTGTACATGACTCCGCCTTTCATGCACAAGCTTTCTTTCTGGTGCCAGTTCACCTTAACAGTCGCGCTCTCATGTAGTATTGCAACAAGGTCAGGTACTCGTCCTCCTTCCTCTAACCACTGGCGTACTATCCTTAAGTCATGATCCTCTCTCTGTGCGTTCAGAATAGGATCGCTATTCTCAGCCGTCGGTTCTGGCGTTGCAGTCACAACTTCCCTAGTGGCAGCTACAGCCAGCACTTCATCCTCGGCTCCGCACTGCCTACACGGCTTTCTCGAAAGGGCGTTAGCGTTTCCATGACGATGCCCCGGCCGGTGCAGGATCTCGAAATCAAATTCTGCCAATCTCTCCAGCCACCTACCTTGCTGTCCTATAGGCTCTGGCGTCCTTTGTAACCATCTAAGTGCAGCATGGTCTGTCCTCAACACAAAATGTCGGCCTAGCAGATACTGTCTATAGTACTTAGTGAAGTAGACAACAGCTAATAACTCTCGCCTGGTAACGCAGTACCGCTGTTCAGCCGCGGAAAGAAGCCGACTGCCATATGCAATCACTCTCTCCTCTCCATCAATATTCTGTGAAAGCACAGCCCCAATTCCGATGTCAGACGCATCGCAGTCCAACACATAACCCATTCCTTCCTTAGGCAGCGTCAAGACCGGCGCCGTCGTCAATAATGCCTTAAGGCGGTCGAATGCCTCCTGGCATTCCTCAGTCCAAGTAAACACATGACCCTTCTTAGTTAAGGCGAACAAAGGAGCAGCCAGCGATGAAAAATCTCTAACAAATTTCCTGCAATAGGAGCAGAGGCCTAAAAATGCACGAACCTCTCTTAATTTACTAGGAACCGGCCACTCAGTAACCTCAGAGATTTTTGACGGATCCACTGCCACTCCATCTGGCGACACTATGTGTCCCAGGAAACCAACTGTTCTGCGTAATAGCCGGCACTTACTCGGCTTCAGCTTTAAATTCGCCTCCCTCAGCCTTTGCAGTATTTGTTCCAACCTCTCTAGATGCTGATCAATGTCTTTTCCAAAGATGATAACATCATCTAGATACACCAAGCACGTTTCAAAATTCAATCCAGAAAGGACAAGGTCCATAAATCTTTGAAACGTCGCCGGAGCGTTACACAATCCATAGGGCATCACAGTCCACCTAAATGTTCCTCTCCGAGTGACGAAAGCAGATTTATCCGAATCCTTCGGATCCAAACCAACCTGATGATATCCACTTCGGAGGTCCAGCGTACTATACCAGCTAGCCCCCGACAGCGCATCCAAACACTCGTCACAACGAGGCAGAGGATACGAATCCTTCTTCGTCTTCTCATTTAGACCTCTATAATCGATGCAAAATCTCATCGATCCATCTTTCTTTCTCGCTAAGACAACATTGGCTGCCCACTCGCTCGCTGCAGGCTCTATGATCCCATCTGCCAGCATCTGCTCCAGTTGGTTATCAATCACCTCTCTATACGCAAAAGGTTGCCGTCTCAGCGGTTGCCGCACAGGAGCAGCACTCCCTGTGTCTATACGATGCATAGCAGCCGATGTCCTTCCAATGTCTCGTTCATTCTGTGAAAATACATCATGGTATTCATCCAACAACTTACTCAAACGTTCTCTCGCATCTGCCGACACTTCTTCTGGGATGTCACTCATCAAAACATCTTTGACACCTGTGGCCTCCTTACTCACCTTATCTTCCATCCTATGCTCGCGAGATTGTACATGTACTGGGTGCAATCCCCCTAATAGCTTATCTTTTTCTAGCTTGACTACTTCCTCTGTCAAATTAATCACACGGATTTGCGGTGTGCCAGCGCCCTCCCCTACAAGTACCCGGGCAACATGAACTCCCGGCTGAAGCTCTCTGGCCTCAGTCATCCAAGCCGGTGCCGTCTGGTTCAAATCCAAATATAGGGTTTTTGCGCTAATATCTTGTTGGCACTTCGGCGGGACAATTACATCTTCCGCGACTATTACCCGTCTGCACCATGCAGATCCATTACCTTTTACTAGGGGAATCCTTTTTCGCCCAACAAAAAGCGCACCAGTCCCAAAACCCAAGCGGCAGTGGTGTTGTCGTAGCCAGTCCATGCCCAGCATTGCCTCAACTATTTGATCAGAAACTAGAAATGTCGTAGTTAGAGCAAACCCACGCCACATCTTAAGTGGGACCGTGACCTCCCCTAGGACATTAATTTCCGTCCCGTTAGCAGCCATCAAGCAGCGAGTACAAGGTTTAAGTTCTAACCCTTCAACAGCTGACAAAGGCACAAGGCTCACCTCCGAACCGGTGTCGATCAGGCACAGCTGGGTCCTTCCTTCGATGGATCCCCGAATGTAGATTGCGTTGTTGCTGGCTCTGTTGGATGTCCGAGAGCGCGTGGTGTGGTTCACTGCGGTGTCTCCGTCAGCGACTTGCTCCTCCGGTCCGGCGGTGGTGGCGTTAGGAGTGCGATTGGCGAACCGTCGTCGTCCCTGACAACAGTCCCAAACGATGTGGCCAGGACGACCACACCCGAAGCAGACCGCTGTCCGGCCATAGGTAGGCCGGTTCGACGATGAGTTGGTGGCTCCTTGGTTGGCATCGAGGTTCGCTTCTTGGAGCCTCGGCGCGTTGCTCATCCAGCTCTCGAATTGTCGGTCGATCCGTGCTTCGATCTCCCGTTGCCATCTCTTCTGCTCTTCCCTCTGCGTTGCCAGGAACCGGTCCAGTTGAGATTGGAGTTGACCTGCAGCGTCGGCCTCGGCGGTCCCGCGCACACGATCGGGCGGTCTCCGCCGATCCACCGACTCAGACGTTCTTTGGTAGGCTTCCAGTCGTAGAGCTGTGCGATATGCCTCGTCTAACGTCTTCGGTTCGCGTTCCCGAACTTTCAGCGACAGCTCTCGATCTCGTAAGGCCTCCAGGAATGCGTCTTTGGCGACTATCTCGGTAGTCTCGTTCGATGGTACTGGGTAGGCCAGCACCACCAATCTTCGTATGTCATGGAGAAGGGTACTCAACGTCTCATCTTGGCGTTGACGACGATAGTACAACTGCGCTCTGAAGGTCTCCGCTTGTCCCTCAGTGCCGTATCGTTGTCGTAGACGCACCACAAGTTCTTCGTACGTCGGATCAGGCTGCGAACCGAAGTCCCATAGCAGCTGGGTCGCCGCCTTGTCCAAAGCGCAACGCAAGAAATCGACCTTGTCCTCCGGAGTCCATGCATTGTGGCGTGCGCAGACTTCAAATTGTGTAAGGAAGGAGTCCAACGACCCCGTCCCGTCGAACTTCCCCGGCTTCATCGGTGCTTTCCGATAGCCGAGAACAACACCGGCGTTCTCCAGCGGTTTTAGCGTACTTCGCAGTTCGCTTTTCATGCGCGACGGTTTCGGCTTCGTCGATCCCGGCCCGTCGAAATCTATGCTTACCAGCAGTTGGTCCGGGTCGAAGGTGGCCCTCTTCGACGTCTTGTTCGCCGCAGGGGTCGACGTACTTGGCTGAAAAGGCGTCGGTTCTCCCACGTCCACCAACGAGTAAATTATCGTCCGCTCTTCGTCCGTCATTTTCGCTCGAGAGAAGAAATCTTGAAAAGTCACTCACCAGTCGTCGAATCCAGCGAATTTCCGGCGAACAGTCTTTTTCCGAACAGAGTCCTATACCCGTACTTCTGGTACCAATTTGTCGCGTAACTACTACTTCCAGGTGACCGGACTTCTGTAAGGTGTTTCCGATAAGGCAGCCGACGGCTCGTGTCGCGACTTCAGGATGCCTCACGACCGTCGCTAATATCCGTTGAGTTCGGCTTCGGCTTTTTGGCCGAAGACTTAAAATAAGAAAAGACTGATTTCGCCGTAAATTAAAACTCTTTATTTTCACAACGACCGAGATTCTTCTTCTTTATTCGACACTGTACCTCAAATAATATATCAAACTAGCGCTTGAAAACTTGTAAAATCACGAAGAGTTACGATAACGATCCAAACGAAAATCCACGAGCGAACACACGCTCCGAACGCATAACCACAAGCGAGACAAGACGAAGTAAGCGCCCTTACTCTATACAAGGTCCTTATATAGCGTTTACAGGCAAACATTCTGACTACTGGCGAACATAGATCAAGCCAAGCGAACTGGCGAATTTCCGCCACCAACAGGCGAACCTTAAAAGCGAACAAATCTATCTGTCAGACCATCAAACACAGGCAAATACTATCTAAAAGCTAGCCGGAAATGGCACGGCGAAATTATAGAGTTCTACACAACGTCCAATCGTACTGGCGAACACTAAAAAGTTCGCCGCCGCCTTGGCGTACATACATAGTTATCAAGGCCCATACCGGCCAACAAAACACCCGAAAGTTCGCCAACACAGGAAACCTATTTCCGTCACACTCTCCTCCCACCAAAAAGAAAGCCGAAGCCCTCTTCGGGTCATAATTAAAAGTCAATAGCCACAATCTTGCTAGCAAAGCTAAACGGTCAATATTTAGAATGTTCTTCGCAATTTCTAATCATTTCCATTCTTTTAACAACTTAATTAAGAACAGATTCAGAAGTAGTCAATGCAAAAAGTTCACTCAATGACAATCTCTTCATTTTTCAAAGTACGCCGACCAAAATCGTAATTTATTGAAAGCGGGCGGGCTTCTTTATCACCCGTCGTGGCCTCGATTCCTCACACGGCTCCTCGCTGGTCAATGGCTGTAAAGGGGCCTTGGTGCGGAGGCTTACCTCTCCGATATTGACAACACTGCGGACAGCGTCGACAAAACCGCTGCACCTCCTGCGACCATCCAACACAGTATGCCCTGCGCCTGATTTGCATCCTAGTCCTGCGGATCCCTAGGTGCCCACCAGTTAATCCAGTATGCGCTAGCCTTAGAAACTCTTCGCGTAGAGACTTCGGCAATAGCAACTGCTCGACTCCATCTATGCGCTTCCTGTACATGACTCCGCCTTTCATGCACAAGCTTTCTTTCTGGTGCCAGTACACCTTAACAGTCGCGCTCTCATGTAGTATTTCAACAAGGTCAGGTACTCGTCCTCCTTCCTCTAACCACTGGCGTACTATCCTTAAGTCATGATCCTCTCTCTGTGCGTTCAGAATAGGATCGCTATTCTCAGCCGTCGGTTCTGGCGTTGCAGTCACAACTTCCCTAGTGGCAGCTACAGCCAGCACTTCATCCTCGGCTCCGCACTGCCTACACGGCTTTCTCGAAATGGCGTTAGCGTTTCCATGACGATGCCCCGGCCGGTGCAGGATCTCGAAATCAAATTCTGCCAATCTCTCCAGCCACCTACCTTGCTGTCCTATAGGCTCTGGCGTCCTTTGTAACCATCTAAGTGCAGCATGGTCTGTCCTCAACACAAAATGTCGGCCTAGCAGATACTGTCTATAGTACTTAGTGAAGTAGACAACAGCTAATAACTCTCGCCTGGTAACGCAGTACCGCTGTTCAGCCGCGGAAAGAAGCCGACTGCCATATGCAATCACTCTCTCCTCTCCATCAATATTCTGTGAAAGCACAGCCCCAATTCCGATGTCAGACGCATCGCAGTCCAACACATAACCCATTCCTTCCTTAGGCAACGTCAAGACCGGTGCCGTCGTCAATAATGCCTTAAGGCGGTCGAATGCCTCCTGGCATTCCTCAGTCCAAGTAAACACATGACCCTTCTTAGTTAAGGCGAACAAAGGAGCAGCCAGCGATGAAAAATCTCTAACAAATTTCCTGCAATAGGAGCAGAGGCCTAAAAATGCACGAACCTCTCTTAATTTACTAGGAACCGGCCACTCAGTAACCTCAGAGATTTTTGACGGATCCACTGCCACTCCATCTGGCGACACTATGTGTCCCAGGAAACCAACTGTTCTGCGTAATAGCCGGCACTTACTCGGCTTCAGCTTTAAATTCGCCTCCCTCAGCCTTTGCAGTATTTGTTCCAACCTCTCTAGATGCTGATCAATGTCTTTTCCAAAGATGATAACATCATCTAGATACACCAAGCACGTTTCAAAATTCAATCCAGAAAGGACAAGGTCCATAAGTCTTTGAAACGTCGCCGGAGCGTTACACAATCCATAGGGCATCACAGTCCACCTAAATGTTCCTCTCCGAGTGACGAAAGCAGATTTATCCGAATCCTTCGGATCCAAACCAACCTGATGATATCCACTTCGGAGGTCCAGCGTACTATACCAGCTAGCCCCCGACAGCGCATCCAAACACTCGTCACAACGAGGCAGAGGATACGAATCCTTCTTCGTCTTCTCATTTAGACCTCTATAATCGATGCAAAATCTCATCGATCCATCTTTCTTTCTCGCTAAGACAACATTGGCTGCCCACTCGCTCGCTGCAGGCTCTATGATCCCATCTGCCAGCATCTGCTCCAGTTGGTTATCAATCACCTCTCTATACGCAAAAGGTTGCCGTCTCAGCGGTTGCCGCACAGGAGCAGCACTCCCTGTGTCTATACGATGCATAGCAGCCGATGTCCTTCCAATGTCTCGTTCATTCTGTGAAAATACATCATGGTATTCATCCAACAACTTACTCAAACGTTCTCTCGCATCTGCCGACACTTCTTCTGGGATGTCACTCATCAAAACATCTTTGACACCTGTGGCCTCCTTACTCACCTTATCTTCCATCCTATGCTCGCGAGATTGTACATGTACAGGGTGCAATCCCCCTAATAGCTTATCTTTTTCTAGCTTGACTACTTCCTCTGTCAAATTAATCACACGGATTTGCGGTGTGCCAGCGCCCTCCCCTACAAGTACCCGGGCAACATGAACTCCCGGCTGAAGCTCTCTGGTCTCAGTCATCCAAGCCGGTGCCGTCTGGTTCAAATCCAAATATAGGGTTTTTGCGCTAATATCTTGTTGGCACTTCGGCGGGACAATTACATCTTCCGCGACTATTACCCGTCTGCACCATGCAGATCCATTACCTTTTACTAGGGGAATCCTTTTTCGCCCAACAAAAAGCGCACCAGTCCCAAAACCCAAGCGGCAGTGGTGTTGTCGTAGCCAGTCCATGCCCAGCATTGCCTCAACTATTTGATCAGAAACTAGAAATGTCGTAGTTAGAGCAAACCCACGCCACATCTTAAGTGGGACCGTGACCTCCCCTAGGACATTAATTTCCGTCCCGTTAGCAGCCATCAAGCAGCGAGTACAAGGTTTAAGTTCTAACCCTTCAACAGCTGACAAAGGCACAAGGCTCACCTCCGAACCGGTGTCGATCAGGCACAGCTGGGTCCTTCCTTCGATGGATCCCCGAATGTAGATTGCGTTGTTGCTGGCTCTGTTGGATGTCCGAGAGCGCGTGGTGTGGTTCACTGCGGTGTCTCCGTCAGCGACTTGCTCCTCCGGTCCGGCGGTGGTGGCGTTAGGAGTGCGATTGGCGAACCATCGTCGTCCCTGACAACAGTCCCAAACGATGTGGCCAGGACGACCACACCCGAAGCAGACCGCTGTCCGGCCATAGGTAGGCCGGTTCGACGATGAGTTGGTGGCTCCTTGGTTGGCATCGAGGTTCGCTTCTTGGAGCCTCGGCGCGTTGCTCATCCAGCTCTCGAATTGTCGGTCGATCCGTGCTTCGATCTCCCGTTGCCATCTCTTCTGCTCTTCCCTCTGCGTTGCCAGGAACCGGTCCAGTTGAGATTGGAGTTGACCTGCAGCGTCGGCCTCGGCGGTCCCGCGCACACGATCGGGCGGTCTCCGCCGATCCACCGACTCAGACGTTCTTTGGTAGGCTTCCAGTCGTAGAGCTGTGCGATATGCCTCGTCTAACGTCTTCGGTTCGCGTTCCCGAACTTTCAGCGACAGCTCTCGATCTCGTAAGGCCTCCAGGAATGCGTCTTTGGCGACTATCTCGGTAGTCTCGTTCGATGGTACTGGGTAGGCCAGCACCACCAATCTTCGTATGTCATGGAGAAGGGTACTCAACGTCTCATCTTGGCGTTGACGACGATAGTACAACTGCGCTCTGAAGGTCTCCGCTTGTCCCTCAGTGCCGTATCGTTGTCGTAGACGCACCACAAGTTCTTCGTACGTCGGATCAGGCTGCGAACCGAAGTCCCATAGCAGCTGGGTCGCCGCCTTGTCCAAAGCGCAACGCAAGAAATCGACCTTGTCCTCCGGAGTCCATGCATTGTGGCGTGCGCAGACTTCAAATTGTGTAAGGAAGGAGTCCAACGACCCCGTCCCGTCGAACTTCCCCGGCTTCATCGGTGCTTTCCGATAGCCGAGAACAACACCGGCGTTCTCCAGCGGTTTTAGCGTACTTCGCAGTTCGCTTTTCATGCGCGACGGTTTCGGCTTCGTCGATCCCGGCCCGTCGAAATCTATGCTTACCAGCAGTTGGTCCGGGTCGAAGGTGGCCCTCTTCGACGTCTTGTTCGCCGCAGGGGTCGACGTACTTGGCTGAAAAGGCGTCGGTTCTCCCACGTCCACCAACGAGTAAATTATCGTCCGCTCTTCGTCCGTCATTTTCGCTCGAGAGAAGAAATCTTGAAAAGTCACTCACCAGTCGTCGAATCCAGCGAATTTCCGGCGAACAGTCTTTTTCCGAACAGAGTCCTATACCCGTACTTCTGGTACCAATTTGTCGCGTAACTACTACTTCCAGGTGACCGGACTTCTGTAAGGTGTTTCCGATAAGGCAGCCGACGGCTCGTGTCGCGACTTCAGGATGCCTCACGACCGTCGCTAATATCCGTTGAGTTCGGCTTCGGCTTTTTGGCCGAAGACTTAAAATAAGAAAAGACTGATTTCGCCGTAAATTAAAACTCTTTATTTTCACAACGACCGAGATTCTTCTTCTTTATTCGACACTGTACCTCAAATAATATATCAAACTAGCGCTTGAAAACTTGTAAAATCACGAAGAGTTACGATAACGATCCAAACGAAAATCCACGAGCGAACACACGCTCCGAACGCATAACCACAAGCGAGACAAGACGAAGTAAGCGCCCTTACTCTATACAAGGTCCTTATATAGCGTTTACAGGCAAACATTCTGACTACTGGCGAACATAGATCAAGCCAAGCGAACTGGCGAATTTCCGCCACCAACAGGCGAACCTTAAAAGCGAACAAATCTATCTGTCAGACCATCAAACACAGGCAAATACTATCTAAAAGTTAGCCGGAAATGGCACGGCGAAATTATAGAGTTCTACACAACGTCCAATCGTACTGGCGAACACTAAAAAGTTCGCCGCCGCCTTGGCGTACATACATAGTTATCAAGGCCCATACCGGCCAACAAAACACCCGAAAGTTCGCCAACACAGGAAACCTATTTCCGTCACACTAGCAAGAAATTTTTAAACGATATTTCTGTCCTAATTTCCATTGTTTTTTCTAATTCCAAATACTCTGGCAGTTAACTCTATTAAGTATTAAGAGAATGTTTTAATTTTTGGACAGAAATTGCAATTATTTTGTTTGAATATTTCATATGAGCTGTGAACAGAAATTGAAAAACCTTTGCATTTTTTATACTAAAGGTCAGTGGCCTTGCATTTATTAAACTATTATATATTGTTATCGCTTAAACAATCTGTTGAACTAAATCATAATTACAATTATATTGCAATAATTACAATGATTGGGGCGTGGTGGCTCAGTGGTAAGTTCGGCGCCTTGCGACCGTAGGGTTGCAGGTTCGAATCCAACTCTAGCCGCTGCGTACGGACCTTGGGCAAGTCCTTCACTCGCAGTTGCTCGTGGCTATTCGGCGTGAAAACTCCGACACAGTATCAAATGCTGTAGTCGGGAGCGCCTCTGAGTAGTAGTAGACTTGAGGAGGCGCTACAGAAATATCCGAAATAAATAAAAATAATGTATTATACAGAATTCGTTTTTATATGATAATGTAATAAATGGTGTCACCACATGTATCTGGATATTTTAACGGCAGTTTCTAAAAATCTCGCAATGATGCTACAACTGATCTAAAGCAGTGTTGTTTATAACTTTTTTTATTATTCGATGTGAGAGCTGTACAATTTTACAAATGTTAGTAATTGCAATACTTGTTGGCAGTTGTAACAATGACAATCAGTTCACATGCAGACTAGACAACACCCGCACTTCGTTGTCATGGAGATGTGATGGCAAGGCCAAATGTCATTGAGACTCGGACGAACATGGCTGCGGTAGGACTTGTTCATTTATTCAATTTTAATGCGTCTGATGTACATGAATATTTATATTATGCCTTTTAACGAATGTCGAAGAAACTACTGCTACGGGATGCTAGAATAGGCAAACATGAAAATAGATTTTAACAATAATAGTACAGATGCTGGTTAAGTATCCATAGACACTCAAACATATAGATTGAATTCTTAGACAGATGATGTAACTCTGCATAGGCCTATTTATCTGGCTGAGCTATTAACATTATTAAATCATATGTTTATACGTCTAAAAGACCTTTATCTGTAGAGCTCTGTCTTGCTAATGATTATGGGCTACACAAACTGACCTTGGGGACTAGGATTAATATTACAAATGATCGTCGTATAAGATCCAACACCAAACTTTTTAATAACGAGGCGTCATGAACGGCTGGGAACGGAGCTATTTCGTATGCATGTAATGCAAATTGGCTCAACCGTGCTTGAAGGTTGCCTCTCTGGACTTTGGTATGTTTGATCAATGCTAATCTCCTTGGCATCCATCTTGTCCAGACTTACCAATTGATCGTCGTTGCTTCTCCAACCGAATTCTTTGGAGAAACAATCTTTCAATCGATTCGAACACCGTCTGTTCTTCCCAACAGGAATGTTCAGTCGACCAACTGTACTGTGACTATCACGACATCTTCGTTTTCACTCCCGCGATAACATTGAGATTATCGAGCTTGAAACGTTCTAATTCACGCTAATCCTTTGGCCGCACCTCAACCGTTCGTTTTGATGCACTTATTTCGAAGTTCAACGTCTCTAATAACTCGCCCAAGAGAGGTACAATTCTACCCTTGTCCTCTGTACACTTCTCACTGATCGTCTCTCGAAAATACTATCTCAATTCGATAAGGCTAAGGGAGTTTGCGTCTCGATCGTTCTTAAGTGCATCCGACATTTTCAACGTCTTACGCTCAATTGCATCTGTTAGCATGCGTTAAGGCAGAGCAGCCTCGCATTCGTTCTCAGCAGACGATCTTTGCCGAAAGTCGTTAGATTTTAACTTCATCCAATCACGATCTTCCACCTCATTTATCATAGACTGGAAATTGTGAGATAATCCCGAACCTACTCTAATATTTTATCCTTTACAATGTTGGTAAAAGATGCTGATCTATTAATCAATCAATCAATCAATCAATCAATCAATTTTATTGTTCACTGCCTCATTTCCAAGTAAACAATGTTTACATATTGCATCAAAAAGAAAACATGTACAGTTTCAGTGACAAAGGGTAATACCCTAAGGAACCTAAGGTTCCGCTAACAAGGTAGCCCTAATACAAGTGTGTAACAGTCAGTCTAGTTTATACAATCATTAGCAATTACACATCGTTTTGACAATATTTATATTTCACACAGATTTTAAATATGAAACATGACCATCAATGTTGTTTATTTAAAAAGAATTTCTTTAGTTTGTTTGGCAGAGAAAAATTTCTATTGACCAGTTCTACAATCAGGAGCTTACAAGCACTTTGCTCGATTCAACAGCAGAGAAACTTGCTTAACACAGTTCAAGTCCAATATAATCTCTAGTTTATTTTAGACATAAGATGCGCTTTAAACCTGTTCTTAAACTGATGCGGAGTGGGGAGGAGGGTGAGCTATTGACCAGTTCTACAATCAGGAGCTTACCAGCACTTTGCTCGATTCAACAGGAGAGAAACTTGCTTAACACAGTTCACGTCCAATATAATCTCTAGTTTATTTTAGACATAAGATGCGCTTTAAACCTGTTCTTAAACTGATGCGGAGTGGGGAGGAGGGTGAGCTCATATGGCAGTGAATTCCAAAGCACCGGTCCATAGTTTCGAATACTGTATTTCCTGATGTTAGTGCGTATGCAGTGTTGGTGATATTTGTTTGAGGAACGCGTTTGATGAGTGTGCACTGTGGAGTTTGTATAAAACCAGCCATCAAAGCTTTTGGGTAACAAATGCATATGGAACTTATACATAAATAGCCCTACCTGTAATTTGTTTATATTTATATTATACTAATAGATTAAATAGTTCTGTATTTAACTAACATTTAACAACACCCTAAACAACATTACACAGTTCCATAACTACATATAGATAAGAAAAGGTCTGTGTGCGATCAGGCATCGCTACAATCATACAAGTCATGTAAAGCAGTGCAAGATACTTCGATAGCCTAATACTTAGTCAGTGCCGGATTTAATTTAAAAAGCTACAGCGTATGGTCTCACAATCCAAAGAGGCCTAAAAAATTCGAATTTGTTTATGGGCCTTTTAAATTTTATGCATACTGTATTATATATATATATATATATATATATATATATATATATGGAATCTTTAGACACTGCTTGTGAGCTCATTCCATCGCGTCTGAGTAACTGCCATCATTTGAAAGTAATTTGAATTTTTCACTTTAAATGCCTTGCTGTTAAATATTTAAAAGGTATATGTTTTCAAGTTTTGTGAGACTTTCTGGTGTAATTTATAACATGGAGTCTCCAAGTTTCACACAGCTTAGGCCTCACCAAGTCTAAGTCCGGCACTGTTCCTTCTAAACTTTTAAGGCTGAAGGATAAACATGATACCACAATAAGAAAATTAGACTTATGCAAGATGCGCTCAAACTATCCAACAGTCGAATAATGTTCGAGCAGAGTTCATGTAGAAATTGTAAAATCATGCTGAAATCTTTGAAAGTTTCAGGCATAGAAACATTGGCGGTTTAGAGGGAGGAGCTGTAGCCCCCAGCTGGAAAGTTAGCCTCCTCGTTTTTCTTAGCCAATTAATACATTTTAGCCCCCAGTTTATCGTTTAATTAGCCATACATTACATACAATGTTTTGTTGGTAACAAAGCCTGGTTACAGTCTCTGCGTACAGTAATGTGCATGCTGCATGTGCGCATATGTGTATGCAGAACAGAGTGTAGTAGAACACGTTTGGATCACGCACATACATAAATTAATATAAATTGATCAATTCATGTCAGAAGTAACAATAAGAAAAGTTGATGAGTTAAACAATGAACTTTACGACAGGAGCGGCTAAAGCAATGTTTAGCCCCCTCCCCCCAGTATAGAACCTCTAGAACCGCCACTGCATAGAAACCCTCACATCAGCCAGAAATGCAATGCAGCCATCCCTAACAGCATGCCCACCTGGAGCCCATTTAACACCCTCATGGAATGTTGGATAGTAACTGGCAGGGTTCGTTCTGCGAACCAGCCAATTACCAGAAGATTAGCTAGGTGTTCCCTGAGCATTGACTTCTGAGTAAACGACGCTATGTACCAAAGATCACATTTGATATTAACGATTAAAGCATAATAGGTGGTATAGCTGGATTGGCCCAGATTGGGTTGCAATTTCTACACTTGTTTCATCATCATGTTACTTTGGTCGATTTCAACGACCGTTAAATTAGCCTCCTTATAAGAATACGTGCTGCCGTGGACACAAGTCATGCAAAACATGTGACACTTGGCGTACCAGAATCCTCCGTTCTGTGGCGCTGAACTACATGCTACCCCGCTCCAATTATCATTGTCCTTATCATAGGTCGAGAACTTCGCTCCATTTTGCCCAGTGATAATGCTATCTATTTCGCCAAACCAGTGGGTGGAGACATGAATAGCATAACCCTGGGCCTCGGAATCGATCTTGAAATTGTCATACTCAATCGATACCCAGTTACCGTTACTAAGAATTTTCATCTCGATTCTCAGCTTCCACGTTCCCTGTGATGTCATACGATAGAGCTTTTCCAGTCCCAGCCAATAGTCGCTGCTCCAGACGCCAAATCCTGCCTTGTAATCGGCCCACGATCTGTTGTACTGTAGAGTTTCTTCGACTCTGCGATGGAAATTGATCCAGTTGTTGACGGACATGACCGTAGTCACTCCAAGAAAATTGGGAATCGTGATGTTTTTCGCAGTTTCTGTGGCGGTGTAATCTGTTTAGCAGAGATTAATTGTGTTGCAATAATTGTGAAATTAGAATGCCACTGAAGACTTACAGTTAAAGTAATTGAATTTGAATTTTGAAATTTACAATAGGGCCTACCAGCTAATTGAAAATTCCTAGCAAATTTCTTTAATATTTCTTTAAATAATCAAATATCTTTGCAATACTCCCAACCTATACTTATCTTAGTAAACGCTTGGCCCTCCAAAGACCCGGCAGATTTTTTTTTATTCACAGTCCCTGAATTACTGCACATCCTAAGTTGTCTCACTGATTTAAGTTCAAAATCGCACATCGATTCGAATTCGTCTTATTGTTCACCCACCAGCATCTCTCTCTAACCCTTTATTTTCCGTCTACAGCTTTCCTTTCAAACTGAAAGCCACAGCGCTTCAAAATTTGTACTCAGTCCCATTCAATCCAGTCGCTCTCCCATTACTAACAATACAATCAACCATCACACTCCATGTATCTCTATTTTTGGTGTCTTTACATCAAGATTTGTAGCTTAAAAATGTATCCTTTATGCATTTGTTCTAAGCTGTTCGGAAACTAAGTAGCCGATTAAACAGTGACTCATTAAACGCCGGTGACCCGTCAAAAGCGCCGTGGACAAAAGCGCCACAGAAAAACCCGACAATAGCGCCAAAAAATCACCGACAAATGCGCCCCGACATTTGCGCCACATAATAGTATTATTTGCTGTATGAGTTCATTTGACGAGAAGCAGTTGAATAGATTACACCTCTTAGTTACTTGTGGGAATTAATGCTATATAATAAATTTGTTTACTTTAAAAAAAAGAGATTTAGTTATATTTGTAAAGCCGGAAGAATTGCTTAAGGGTTGAAAGATATGTGTTACAATATTATTAGAATTGTTAAAAGGATCAACGATGATAATATAACTAAGTTTGGAAGCTGGATCAACGATTAAAATATAACTAAAGTCTAAAATTAGAAGATGGAACAACGATTAAAATGTAACTGAAACTGGAAGCTGGATCAACGATTAAAGTATTACTAAAACTAGAAACTGGATCAACGAGTAAAATATAGATAAAACTAGAAGCGGGATCAGCGATGATAATATTACTAAAACTGGAAGCTGGATCAACGATTAAAATATAACTAACACTAGAAGCGGGATCAACGATTAAAATATAACTAAAACTAGAAGCGGGATCAACGATTAAAATATAATTAAAGTCTAAAACTAGAAGATGGAACAACGATTAAAATGTAACTGAAACTGGAAGCTGGATCAACGATTAAAGTATTACTAAAACTAGAAACTGGATCAACGATTAAAATATGACTAAAACTAGAAGCTAAAATTACACGTTCGTGGCGCATTTGTCTGGCGCTTTTGTCCACGGCGCTTTTGACGGGGTGCCTTAAACACCGGTGTCTAGTGCACAATTCATTAACCGATAGCTCACTATAACCTACTTGTAATCAGGTTCACATCCAGAAGATGTGGATCTGATTACGACCGGGATTTGGCGCGCTAACGGTTGGCAGCAGTCTTTTCTGACCTAATGCAGCGCTCGTGAATAAGCTAGCATAAGGTTTAAATGTTCAAATTCCAGCTATGTTTTTCGGTACTCTAGTGGCCTACAAGACCTGTTTTAATTATTGGTCCGTGTATAGAAAATGACTCCAGACAAGAATCATGGGTCTACATGTATCTATTTAACAAAACGCAGTTGTATAGTTTTCTCCTCAAAACACAGTTGTATAGTCCAATACTCTACTACATTTTTCACCCTTTAATTTTGATTAAAACAAGCATTTGATACCCGACGGCACAGAGTCAATTAAACCGAGGTTATAACTAATCTGGATAAATAATATTGTCGGTTGAATTGCTGCCATGGAGTTTATTATTCAGTATAGTGACTATAGTCTTTGTCTTTTGCTTTAATGTTACGGTATTAGTAGTGAAGTTCTACGTCTCAACGTATTGCAACGGTCCCAATCTTGTGTTTCTAATGCGATCGTAAAGTCATTCTGATTTAGATTTCAATTTTTAGGCTTACATACGAACCTATATTGCTTAACATTTCCGCAATCATCATCATCATCATCATCATCATCGTCGTCGTCATCATCATCATCATCATCATCAGTTGCCTGACGCCAACCATTTGGCGGCGATGGGTACGAATGAATTATCTCCATTGTCCTCGGTCATTTGTCAAGTCTATTGCCTCCCTTAGTGTTAGTCCAAGTGATGTTATGTCCTCGGTTATATTATCTATCCAGCGTAGTCTTGGTGTGCCTTTGTGTTTTTTAGTTCGAATCTTGCCTGTAGTGTACTGTGTGGGATTCGGCCAACTGGCATTCTCTCTACATGTCCAAACCATCAGAGTCGTCGTAGAACGACTTTGTCTAGCAGAGTTTTTTGATGCCTAATGATTGTCTTATGTCATTGTTTTATGCAGTTATAAAATTCCTGCAATCTTCCGCAGCTAGCTCATTTCTGTTGTAAGAATTCTTCTCTCATCTTGTTTTCGCATTGTCCAACATTCCGATTAATACTATAGGAAAATCCACATACAGGAAAAACCGCAATAACATAGTTATATTCTTCTTTCTGGTATGCTTAGGGCCTACTTGAGATTTTCAACACGCTAAGACGGATACAACCCATAGTCAATGCAATAGCATTTACTGATATAATGCTTAAAAGAGTAGGTTTTAACACATAATCGCATAAACGAGTCTAATGGTAATCTTACCTGTAGGAAGGCCGCAGCTTCTCCACATGTTACTTTCATCGATACATCCGTACTCGTGTGTTGTGCTTGTCACATTTGGGGTGCACTCGAAGAATCGATTTCCGTTGTACGTGAACGGAAAGTTGCACTTTTCAGGCAGTATCAGTTGATCAACTTGCCACAAAATCAAAACAACTTGACATTAAGATCTAGCATGTGCACTAAACTGCTTAACAATCATTTTTATTTCAGGAATCAATTGCAGATGACCTCTGCTTCTCCCTTCTTCTCTCACACGATCAGGTCTTCAATCCAGCAATAACGTCCTTTTGTAAACATGTTGCATCTATGACAACTTGCCTTTAAGAATAAACGAAAATTGATGATTGATTTGAATCGCCACTTGGGTCATTGTTCAGATTCCGACAAAGATAAAAGATGGCGATCTGCAAAGTGTGCGCCAGGTGCCAGCAGGTGGTAGGCATAGTCAAGGACGTAGCTAGACTTAAATTCAAGAGGAGGCAACTCCGGGAGACATCCAGGTGTAGTAGGGGTGCGGAGGTATAATGCAGAGAAAGTTTTGAAATCTAAAAAAGCAACTGCCTCCTCTTGCCTCAATGTTGCTACGCCTGTGGGTATAGTATTGCGCGGACTAACCGAGCTTGAAAAGTTTTAACTGCGCTTGCGTGCATTGAATCATGAAACAGTCCGTCTAATGATTCTTCTTCAACCGATTACCTTTCAAGTAACGAGTTTTGAGCTTCTTAGAGAAATCAGCATCATATAGCTGGATAGATTCTCGATTCCATCTTGCCAATTGGTCAATCTTTTTCTCAGCAAAAGACTTCTATAACGCCGAGAAGTTTTTCTATCTTTATAGAATATTAAACTCTGTCCAACCGCAATATTTTTATTCCTCAGTTTTATCACAGGTCAGTGACCTAAAACTAGGACTCTTGATGAACGAGTTCCTTCAATTGCTGGACTTATAATCTGTGTAGGCCTAATGCATACTTCTATCTGTGTAATCTGCTCGGTCACATATTATTTCGCTCTCTACTTAAGACTGAAACTGAAAATTGTTTATCCACTAAAGACTGCTCGCTGTCATACTTGACTGATCAGGATGTTAATTCGATTTCAGCTTTAATGTGTTGCCCCCTCAGTTAGTGAATTTTGAAATATACACCGGCGCTAATTAATAGGAATAATCTATGGTGTAGTAATTGTAATTGTAATTGTAACCGAACATTTATGTAACGCCACTCAGAACAGCGGCGCTACAGTGTTGCGCTATTGAAGTATTCTTTTTAAAATGAAATTTATTATTTTCTGGACACTTCACTGTTCTCGTTAACGGGGAAAGTATTCTTTGTTACGGGAGTATTTTTCGTTGCAATTTACATACAAAAAAGTAATCGACCGTTAGAAATCGAGGCGTGCGCTCAGGCGCGTTTTCATTGTGCTATTATGAGAAAGGGATTTTGGACTTTCATCATTGAAGGTTTCTGAGAATTAACATCGGTATATTTTGTACACGGTGACTATTGAATAGGCTACGGATGAACGAACTTGTTTTGTTGCTTTGTTCAGTTAATGTGGAATATCAATTAAACATTAGTCAGCTGCATTCAGAACCAGGATGAACGAGGGAAGCAGTAGCACACTTGACGTCTAAGCATATGCTGAATAGCCTACTACTCAAACACATTATACTTAATGCGTGTTGGGGAGATAGATAGATAATGCAGTTGTAGTATCGATAGGGCCTATATGTATCATATTTTGCGCCTCTGAGTAGTTCCCTTGAAGGGGTGCTATATAAGCCTAAATCCTCGAATGATGGAATATTTCGTAGGTAGGCCTATACACGTGTATGCACACGATTTCAATAGCAAGAGCGAAGTATCCACTCTGATCATATTTAAACTAAGGTAATGGGTTGAATTATGGCCACATTTTCATTAAAAGCAATGCATTTTAAGTTACTCGTTGAGCAATGATAGCCCGGCAATTCCCCGCGGTTGCCCTACGCCTCTGGGGTTCAATTCTATGTGCGTTGTGTGAAATTAACGATACTTTGTCGTACAGGTTAATCCTTTTATCGTAATTATAATCGTAAACTAGTGGTCACACAGATTGTTCAGCCTAGTTTGCGAAATATCGCTTGTTTTCAAAATTCTTAGCGTCTCATATTCAGAATTACTGAATTTGAGTGCGTAATTATTGCTTTAGACAACATCAGAAATTACTACTGTTTTATAAAAAGGTCAAAAACATGATAACATCAGTTGGCCTACCGCATGCATTTCCATAGTCTCCCTTCATGAGCTTCTGACTCTGCAAAAGCAAAACACAGATCCATTCCTGAATGTCACAAAAAGATTCCACTGAAAGAATTTCCACTCCTAGATTTTCAAATCTCCTGTCCGAAGCATCAAGAAGTAGGGCCTATACAACTATCAGTTTGGTATATGGGTCATTATCCGAAATGTTAGTAATTTTGTCTCCGAAACACAAAAAAATTTCCCCCAAATTTGGTTGCAAGTGTTTTTTTAGTCATGCACATAGTTAAATTTAACTAATTTGAAAGAAATCCACAATATTTTTAATCACAAGTTTATTTTTTTCAGAATTAATAAAGTCAAAACTCCTCTTTTTTCATTACAGTCAGCCGTTTTTGTGTAATCATATTATTTTAAGCACAAGGACCTGAAATATTCCTCTGGTGCTTATAAAATGGCAATTTCTTAAAAGTAGATGATGCCAGCATTAAGTAGGAATACAATAGGCCTTTCCTTCACGTGATATATTAGTCTGGTGTTAATAAATTAAAACATTTTTCGAAATTATTTTAAGAAAGAAATATTATTTTCAGCTGCAGAAAAATCTGTGCAGCATTAGCTATAACTGCATGTTATATGCATTAGATACAAGTTGAACAACATTTTAAGAGTAGCTAGTAAATTCTAATTACTTGCAATTTATTTTTATATCAAATAATTCACAAAAATACATGTAATTCACTCTGAGCAATGCGTCATTACCACCCGTGACAAGATGCGACTGTCATGAGAAAATAGCAAAAATCTGATGAATATGGATGGTGATGACGAAAAATAACCGCGGATGGTAATGACATAATGATGAAATTTAAAACAGCCGTCAAACATTTTCACGTGAATTACTCCATCGGATAAGTAATTTCAATCAGTTCAACAAAAGCGACAAATAAAATAAGTTATCAATGTTGTAATCTACCTAAACCAGAAAATACAATACTAGATGGTAATGAAACAGAAATTTACTTTTCTTGTAATTTTGAACACACAAACTTAAATTAAAAATAAAATATTATGAATTTCAACACAAATCTGTGTGATTCCATTAATAGTTGACAATATCTTGTTCCTGACGTTCTTCTTTTAGTAAGTAAGCACGTTCTGTAAAAGTTATAGGCTTCCCAAAAATTGAGATGGCTATGATGCTTATTTCTATGGACAAGTATAAATAGGTCCAAAAAGAAAGAAATATTACGAAAATGAGTCTAAATCTTTAATTATTGCATAAGCTAGCTACTAATTAATCAAAAATAATATACCCTTGTTTCGGGTTGTTATGGAATAAATTTGCGTAAAAGCTTAATTTAATGCATTATACACCGTCTCGGACAGAGGATGGTAATGATATTTTGTATACATTTAGTAATTTTTTCAAAATTTCCAAAATCTAGCAGCTAAAACAATCATGGGAAATGTTAATCTGCTCGTTCTTTGAAGGATAGGCAAAACAAATTGAAGAAATTATCGAAAAAACTCAAAAACCCTCATGGGACATCAATTCTGCACTTTTCGGATAATGACCCATATAATTAATTTAAAACTGGATGAAACAGAAGTTAGCCTTCTGGAAGTAGGCCAACCTGTCACGTATACGCCCTACTGTAGGCAAACTATGCATATTCGTTTATTATTATATAAGAATGGCACACCGCATTCATGTGCAAGAACAAATAGATAGAAAAAACTAAAATGTCTAGATAAAACTTGCTAAAATGCACAGACGGGGTGCAAGCGTGGCAGCCTCTTAGGCGTTGGCTGAACAAAGGCTTAACTACTGTTACGCTCTATGGAGTGGGTTGCCTGGATGGTGAATAGATCGCGGAGATACAAGGCTGGGAATACTGTAGGAAGTGTTAGGTTAGTCATAGGACTTTGAAGTGGATTCGCTCTGGGATTTTTAACCAATGGAGTGATTTCAGGATGGGAGTGATATGATGATGTTTGGGCGTTCTAGATAGGTATATAATTAACTTAAAACTGGGTAAAACAGCAGTAAGCCTTCTGGAATTAGGCAAACCTGTTACGTATACGCCCTACTGTAGGCAAACTACGGTTAAGCTCTATGGGCGGTCTTGCCATCTAGTGCTTAGTCTGTTTGCTTAGGGCAGTAACTTTTAGATTGAATAAACTTCCACCCATAAATTGTCACAAGTGCTTTTTTAACGAACTTAGATCAGTGTATGCTTTTCACAAATGCTTGTAACTAAGCAGTGGCGTCTTCTTTATCCAATTTCTTAATTAAGTGCTTTATTTTTTAACTAATGACTATTTAATTTATGCATTGATATGCGATAGTATTGTCAGGCTAATATTATTCTAGTCATTGTATAAATTTTGATTGTCAAGTAGCTTTGTATAATAATCCTCTATGTTTCTCAAGGAGATGGGTTCATTCATATTATTGTTTCTAACACAGCTGTCTTACCTGGTAATTGCTGCAATGCAGTGTTGTCTGTAAAACATGGGACGCTCTGCAGTAGTAAAACTCGCAGGATTTCGTGTCGGTTCTGAAGTTGAACTCCATACAAAGTGGATTCTGATTGCACAAAGTGGCGCACTGGATCCTTGATCGGACGTTAACAGTCTCATCCGCGATCTCAGCGCTACATAGCGCTTCTCCCATACCTGGAGACAATGGAGCCTCAAAACCTTCATGGTTAAGGAGGCCTAGTATGAGCGGAATAAGAAAAGTAGCAATAGGCAAAACGTAAGACCAAACACACGGATGCATCTTGTTAGGTATCTTCGTTCCTCTCAGGTGATAATATTGGCTAGCGTTATGTTCTGTCGCTCACGGTGTCTATTGAAGTGCGTTTGGTCTTTGATACAACGATTGCGGGTTATCTGTGTTTTGCGTTTGCAGAGTCACCATCCTGTAGCCTATATGTCATTTGCGCTCAATTGGTCCAATTAGTCCTACCCTGCTGTTGAATTTGAATCCATCGAGATCGAAGAAATGAAAGGCAAGTCCTGTGACGTGTTGGTCCCTTGTCCAGAACCTGAAACTCCTATTCAGATCAAAGGTATAAGACAGAAAGATATGCACCGATACGGTCAAGTACTTCGAGTAACGGCCTGCAGTTGTCGATATACTGCAAGCCCAGCGAAAACAAGCAACGACGAGCAATGTTCGATATACAGGGTGGGCCATTAAAAATGAGAACATCGCGTACGATCGTGTTTAATACAAAATTAAATTGTGTTTTGAGTGAATCGTAAGCACGTATACATTATTCTACGATGTACCTACTTACCACAAGTCAGTTATTTCGTCAACTTCCGGTCGTCATCTTTTTTGTGAAGCAAGATTTACAACTTAAAGCGTACAAACGCGTGATGGTGAAGGCGATAAACGAAGGCTGTAAATTAAAACTTCTGCTACGAAGTCAGAAGCTACTTGAAATGTTTCCTAACGAGAGAAGTGTACGAAACATTTGGGTCACAGATGAAAAGTCCGAACCAGTTCCACTGTTGTAATGGAATTTGCCTTTCATTGGCTTCCGGCGCAATTACAATGATGTCTGCGGTGATGGCAGTGAAGAGTTTAACTGTAGTAAGTAAAAGGCAATCTCACCTTCACCTCCCTAATTAGTCATATTTGCATAAATTCTTATGATTTATTGTCATTGTTGCTGCAGTCAATACTAATTACTTAGCCTATGGAACTTCCATCTTGTTGATTTCTAATGCAAAAGGCATCAACCGATGGTTCTCCAAAACTAGGCCGCATAATCAGGTCAATATCTAGGTCAGTCATTTCACCAAGACAGAGATGCAGCCTATGGTGGATATGTATTCTGAAAAAGTGTGCTCTTAAGTAAGACTAATTTCATATGTTATTCATATTCTATTGTCATCTTTTTTAACAACATTGTTACTATGTTTGTATTTGTATGTACATGTACGTGCGTATGCACCACGGTTCTTCCAGTCAATTGAACCAGAGCATCTACAAAGCACCCCATCAACATACTTGCCTTGCGTGGTTTTGCTCCAAGTCATGGAGAAACGGGAGTTTTTAAGTGTAGATTACAGATACACGTGGGGTATCTGAAGGACTACGGTTGCCATTTAGGAGTGTAAACACTAAGCTTTTCTCGGCGTTATAGTTTTTTGTTACAAGTTTTCAGTGTTGGGTAAACTCAGACAAGAAATGAATTAAATCAAAACTCAACTCATGCACCTCAAAATGTGTTAAAACTCAACTCATCCTAAGTTGAATGAGTTAACTCAAACTCAGTTGTTAAATGAGTTAAATCATCAACTCACACGTCTCATACTAGCACGTTCTAATCGAGCAGCAATTTTTCCATCACGCCTACTTGTAACAGAAAAATATTTTCCATCAAGAATACACGGTACTTCAGCCCTGTTGTTCTTAACTGTTCACAATATAAAAAAAATGCAGTGCTTAAACACTGTCCGCCCGCCGCTGCTGGCCGTGTTGACGACCCTCCCTGCCGTCACCACTCACCAGTATGGAAAGCCGACGATATAAAGAAACGGCTTGTTTCAACATAATATATGCCGAGTGCCGAATAGTGCGTTGATTTTAAAATAATCGACAGTTACAACTCAAACTCACAGCAACTATGAATTAAATCAAACTCATAACTCACACTCTTTAAGGTGAGTTAACTCAAACTCATAAATCACAGCAAGTGAGTTAATTCGTGAGTTTCAACTCATCTGAGTTAACTCATACCCAACACTGCAAGTTTTATCCGACTACGTGGAATAACCTTCCTTCAGATCTGCATGTTCTATTAACTAGCGAATATGCGTATACCTTTTATACAAGCATTTGAATACTGTTCATTGCCGGAGTTGGGCTGGGAGCGTCTCTGAGTAGGTATCTTGGAGGGGCGCTATATAAGTCCTCTGAATGAATGAGTGTATGGTCAGTTTTGTTATTTCAAAGGGTACATAACGAATAGAACCACAGGTATCATTGTTACGAATCGATTTCACCCCAATGTTGTCTTGGTACTGTGCGTATACCATGCAAACCGAAGGAGATTCGCTGCAGCGATGGAAAATGTCTTCAGCCGGAATGGATCTGTAATGGTTAGGCCTACCCTGACTGCAAAGATGGCAAAGACGAATTTAACTGCAGTAAGATAAATAACTGACTAGCATAAGATTTTTAAACGATATTTCTGTCCTCATTTTCAATGGTTGTTTTTCTAATTACAAAGGCTCTGCCATTTATATCTATTAAGTATTAAGAGGAGAATGTTTTAATTTTTGGACAGAAATTGCAATTATATTTTGTTTGTATATTTTTAATGTGAGCTGTAAACAGAAATTGAAATACCTTTGCATTTTTTATACTAAATGTCTGTGGCTTTGTATTTATTAAAACTCTCATTATTCTATATTTTTATTATTTAAACAAATCTCTTGAACTAAATCATAATATTTGATACAGAATATGTTTTGATATGATTATGTAATAAAATGGTTTCTCTACATGTATCTGGATATTTTAACGGCAGTTTCTAAGAACCTCGCAAAGATGTCACAACTGATCTAAAGCAGTGCAGTTTATAATTGTTTTATTATTTGATGTAAGTGCTGTACAATTTGACAAATGTTAGCAATTGCATTACTTGTAGGCAGTTGTAACAATGACACTCAGTTCACATGCAGACTAGACTACACCTGCATTACGTTGTCATGGAGATGTGATGACAAGGCTAACTGTCATGACAACTCGGATGAACATAGCAAAAGTGACCACATATGTACAGAAACGAAGTAACCGTCGAATGTCTGTTAGTTCGAAAACTAGCCTATCAGGCTGTCGTGGGACAAAAACACCGGCCTCCGTTTTCTGTCTGTCGGGAGCAGGGAGCCGAGTATTCGACCTCGCCGTGAGGTAAACACTTTTTACCTAGATCCAACCGATGATTCCCTGTATATACGCTATAGTACAGCTCTTTCGGTGGAAACCAAGCACGGTGGAGCCAATTTGCATTAATATGCACAGTTGCACACGCAATAATAACCGTCCCCAGCCTGTCATGCATCATTGTGACTCCTCGCTATTAAAGAAGTTTGCTATTGGATCTATACCACGATCACTTGTGATATCAATCCTAGCCCCAAAGGTCAGTTTGTGTAGGCCATCATCATTAGCAAGACAGAGCTCTACAGATAAAGGTCTTTTAGACGCATAAACATATGATTTAATAATGTTAATAGCTCAGCCAGATAACATATTCCTATGCAAAGAGAGTTACATCAAGCTATATGTCTAAGTGTCTATGGAACCAGCATCTGAACTGAATGAAAATCTATTTTTATGTTTGCCTATTCTAACATCTCGTAGCAGTAGTTTCTTTGAATGTTGCCTCTCTTACAGTAACTTTGCTATGTTTGATCAATCCTAATCTCCTTGGCATCCATCTTGTGCAGGCTTGCCAATTGATCGTCGTTGCTTCTCCAACCGAATTCTTTGAGGAAAGAATCTTCCAATCGCTTCGAATACCGTATATTCTTCTCAACAGGAATGTTCAGTCGACCAACTGTACTGTGACTATCAAAACATCTTCGTTTTCACTCCAGCAATAACTTTGAGATAACTTTGAGATTATAGAGCTTGAAACGTTCGGAGTCACGCCAATCCTTTGGCAGATCAGCCGCACCTCAACCGTTCGTTTTGATGCACTTATTTCGAAGTTCAGCATCTCTAATTACTCGCCAAACGAAGTACAATCCCAGCTAACACACCCACACGGGACCCAGACGGGTCCCATACGGGTTGCCATACGGGACCCGTACGGGATACCCGGCGGGATCCCGCCGGTTTTTGTCCGCGGTTTCCGTACGGGACCCATACGGGATATCCCGCCGGGCATCCCAGTTCATTCCCAGATGACTAAAAAGTGATACCCAGTTTAGCACAGTTAATGGGCGGCGATCCCGGGGTCGAGGGGGACAAGACCCCTTTTAACAGTGGGGAGGACACACCATACATCTGCCCCTCCCCCCAATTTTGAAGAAACACCAAAAAAGTCAACCCAGTTTCTTAATCTCTTTTTGAGCAGATCAGTTCAAAACTCTTTTTGACCAGATCAGTTCAAAAGGGACAAGACCTCTTGAACAGTAGGGGCACACACCATACATCTGCCCCCCACCCCCAAATTTTTAGGAAACAGCAAAAAAAGTCACCCTAGTTTTTTTATACCTCTTTTGAGCAGATCAGTTCAAAACTCTTTTTTTGACCTGATCAGTTCAAAAACGTCGCCCCCACCTGTCAAACAAGAACTCTGCCAGTGGCACAGTTTACAGTATAGTATGCAAACTGTACTGTAAACTGTGCTATATAGTTAAAGCAATAAATAATCAACAAAAGCGTTAAATGACACATCAATTTAATAAAGTCAATTTAATAAAGTAAAGTAATCATGCAGTCGATCTGCTCTGTAATTTCATTTAACAATAATGTCATCAGCAGTATTGGTGAACTCCTGATCAACACTGATCGACTCTGACTCGGTCTCTTTGAATGGCTCCGATTTCAATAGTTGGCGGCCTCCAGTGCCATGATCCCTAGCATTACCAAACCAAATGGCCAACTCGTCTTCAACCATTTTCCTCGTGCTGTCCATGGTAGCAATATTATGTTTTACCGAACCTGAAATTTCAAACATGCAACATTTAGATTAAAAATAACAAGTTACAAAGAACAAGAATTAAGAATTTGATGTGCTCTGATTTGTATTGTAAAATGGTATCATTCCAATAACTCTTTCTGTTATTAAATGACAATATTTAGAGACACTGCCTGCACAATGTTGACTAATGTAACATAATAAAACAAAATGTAATCATTACACCCGTCAATCACACAGGCTGTTACCAAGCTACTAAGAACTAGTGAATGCAAAGCTTAAGAGTGAATCATTCATATAAAAGTAACTAAGAAACCATTTCATTCTACAGAATCATGGCCTTTTTAATATGTTTGTTCAACACGTACTCCCGTTTAAAATATTCTAATTGCACCTTGTTTTCGATCAGTTCATTAAGGATTGCAGAGATATTATAACTACATCACAAAGACAATTAAATGGTTGTGTACTTTAAAATTTCTCAGACTAGTCTTCAACGTTGTCGACTCTTGTTGCATGAAGCCCTGCAATATCGTCATTCTCATCTTCACAGAGTGCAGTACTTATTGATCTCGACAACTATCCAGTTTTGATGGTCACGGCAGCTGCAATGTTTAATTCAGCAGCAATTACGCTAGTTTTCAAGTTTATTGTAAACGTTCAACAATGTATAAGCTAAATTTAAAGGATACTATGTTCAAATGAAACTTTAAGCTAAATTTATAGGAAGTTTAAGCTAAACGTTCAAGTATAATGTCGTGGTCTACGCGGGTGCATGCATCAAGGGAAGAAAACCGACGCGTCAACAAGCTTGTTTACAACGCACGGAAAATTCTGCAGCAAGCTGTCAACATTAATTCGGTGCATGCAACAAGGATATACGTGTTCAGTAGGACTTTCCAGGGAAAAGTACAGTGACGTCACAGAACGTTCTGGAATCCGGGAGAACTCTATATAAGATAGACCTGATGTACATTGGGGGCCTTTTGACGAAGATTTGTAAACGTTGAAACATTGATCGTATAACGTTCAATCGAGACCAGCCAACCTGTGTGCTGTCTACGATTGTGATATTTGATAGACGAGTTGACTTACTCTACACTTAATCGACTTTATTTTTAAATAAAGATCTTTTAATAGTTCCTTCGTTGGTTCGTCGTTGCGATCGAAGGAGTCGACCGCGACATTATTGGTGTCAGAAGCGGGATCATCGGTGTTGGATCCGGTGAAGAAGACGCGAGCCGGCGGAGGAAGGAGTCAACCCGGAGGATCAAGAGACGGTCTGTTCCAGACAGCGAGCGGATCGAGACGCCTTTCTACCGTGGGAGACGGGTGAATCGGCATACGACAGTCGGACGGACGAAGTGCGTCGTTCGGCTGAGACAGCAGAAGACAGCAGTCAACATACGGATAAGATCCTAGGTGTTGTCGTGGCTGAGAAGGAGAAAAGAGAGTGGAGTTGCAGCCGAGTGGGAGGCAGCCATTATTTCTCTTTCAATATCTGCTGATTATTTCTTTGAAATTTGATCCATTGTTGTGATCGAGGCCAGACTTGCGTGAGCTTGTATAGTTTTTGCGTACTTGGCGAGTGTACTTCTTTGGATACTGAATAGTTGCACTTTGGGTTGTGGAATTTTCCTTTTGTGTGGCGGGTTTGCCGCGTGGTGTCTGTTTTTTTTTGTTGATTGTTGTTGACTGACTGTTTGTAAAAATGGAAGCGTTGACAACAGAGATGCAAGCGAATATTCGCAAAATGTCGTCTGAGCGCCTTAGGGTGTATCTTATGAAGGCAGGAAGGGACGAAGATGATGTTATGTCATGGGATCGAAATCAATTAATGGAAGAATGGGCCATGGAGATTGGAAAAGAGGAAGAGGAATTTAAGGGTAGTCCAATATCTCCAACAGGAGTGGATTACGAGCTGCAGAAGCGCCGTCTGGAGTTCGAAATCCGTAAATATGAGGAACGGAAAGAGAAGGAAGAAAGAGAGAGGGAGGAACGGAAAGAGAAGGAAGAAAGAGAAAGGGAGGAACGGAAGGAGAAGGAAGAAAGAGAGGAAAAGAGGAGAGAGGAAGAAAAGAAAGAACAAAGGGAGAAGGAAGAAAGAGAAAGGGAGGAACGGAGGGAGAAGGAAGAAAGAGAAAGGGAGGAACGGAAGGAGAAGGAAGAAAGAGAGAGGGAGGAACGGAAGGAGAAGGAAGAAAGGGAGGAAAAGAGGAGAGAGGAAGAAAAGAAGGAACGGAAAGAGAAAGAAGAAAGAGAAAAGAAGGAACGGAAAGAGAAAGAAGAAAGGGAGAGGAAGGAAAAGCAGGAAGAACGAAATGTTAGAGATTCTTTAGCAAGTCGTACTAAGCGTTATAGTGATGCCCTTAAGAATATTCTTTGGAAATTTCCTTCCGACCCTATAGAAATTCCAGGTTTCTTTGATCACTTGGATGGTTTGTTTAATGTGTATGAGGTGGATGAAGATGTTAGAGCAAAATTATTGCTAGCCATTTTAAGTGAAAGAGCTAAGGCATTAACCATGCGCCTTACTGAGGCACAGCTCCATGACTACAAATTCCTGAAGGAGTTTTTGCTAAGGGAGTTTAAGATAAGCCCTTCAAATCTTAGAGCCCGATTTTGGTCGTTGCACAAAGCATCGGACGAATCATTTACGATCTATTCATCCAAATTGCGTGTGGCTCTTATGTATTATTTGAAAAGTAGAAAGATAACTGATGAGTTTGATAAACTTGTAAGTTTATTGGTTGCGGATCGGCTTAAGGAGTCCTTGTCGAAGGCTTGTTTAGATTATATCTTGGCCCAAGAAAAAGAGGAGTGGTTGAGCTGTGAAGACATAGCTAATGCGGCTGACATTTATGTAGCGTCGCATGATGGTGGGAATGACTTAGTATGCCGTAGTCATCCGACACCGAAGTATAACAATTGGACGAAAGGTCAACCACATGTTCAAGTCAATAACCAGACAGCTCAACCCAAGTCTCCCAAACCGGAAATAAGGGGTGAAGCCAAGATAGGTGCGAGGGTGTCTCAGGAGGAGGCCAAGGTAAAGGGTCTCTGTTTCCTATGTCATCAGAAGGGTCATAGGGCAAGGGAGTGCCAGACCAAACCAAGTTCTAAAAAGGTGAGTTCTTGTATATCTGGGAACCCAACTGAAGAAGTGACCGACTTATTTGTTGAGAAGGTCAACGTGTTGCATGAGATACCTGAACAGGTAAAGCAAGGGAATTTATTGGATAATTCTAAACCAATAGGGTTGGAAACTGCTGTAAGGGTATACGAGAATAGTATTGATGGATTACACGAGAGGTCGTATATCAATGTACAGATTGAAGATCTCCCTTCTCAGCCAGCATTATCTGATTCAGGAGCAGAAATTTGTTGTATTGATAAGAAATTAATTGAGTCACTAAACTTACCCGTGATTAAACGGATTAATATAATTGGTTTTCAGGGAGAAGGATGTAAGGCAGATGTAGTATACCTACAAATGAAATTAGCTAATTCAATGGAAGGAACGACAAACATTGCGCCATCTTTGTGCGTCATGTTCGCTGTAGTCCCTGAACTAAATGAACGGGTTATTTTGACACCCCATGTTGTGGACCTATTAAGGGATAGTTCGCAATATGTAGTGATGGTAGCTGGCGTAGATCGATGTGTTCAAATAAATAAAGGGGCAGAAGAAGATAACTTAGAAGTTAATATCGAGAAAAGTAACAGCAACGAATCCTTGCCGTCAGAAGTGAATGAATATTCTCAGGAGCAACTAGTTGATGATTCAGATAATTTTCTTGATGTTGAGTCAACAGAGTTCAAGTCTGATGAGGGAGTAGCGAATAATGATACTTTATTGCGTGAGCAACAGAATTGTCACAATCTTATATCTTGCTGGCAACAAGCGAGACAGAATAAAAATAATTTCTTTATAGATAATAACCTCCTGTACCACAAAGGGGAAATTATGGGACATAAGGTTAATCAATTATGTTTACCGGAAGATAGAATCGAGGTTGTCTTGCGAGTAGCACACGATGCCCCATGTGCTGGGCACATGGCTTTTAAGGCAACGAGAGCCAGGATCAAATTAAACTTTTGGTTTCCAAGAATGGATGAGAGGATTCGCGAATATTGTGCGTCTTGTCAAATTTGTCAACTAAGAACTCCAGTTAAAGTGGCAGATCGAGTCCCGATCACTCCTATTCCGAGGGCGGATGAACTCTGTTTTAACCATCTAAATATGGATTGTATTGGCCCTATGGTAGTGACTGGAGAATCCAACAAATCGAAACCCCAGTACAATTATGCTCTGGTTCTGGTGGACAAATTTTCTCGTTGGCCGATGGCGTATCCTCTTAGATCGCTGAATGCAAAGGGAGTTTGTGAAGCTCTGTTGCAAGTTTTTACAACTTTTTCTATTCCAAGGATCATCAGTTCTGATTGTGGTACCAACTTTACCAGTCGTTTGACGAAAGAATTCTTGCGGCGAATGGGTTGTAGTCCCAGATTTAATACCCCTGGACATCCTGAGGCAGCTGGATTGGTTGAAAGATGCAACCAAAGCTTGAAAACCATGATCTTTAAGCTTGCTCAATCTGATCCTCGTGGATGGCACCAATTGTTACCGTTTGTTCTGTGGAGCCTTAGAGAAAAACCTTCAGGCACGACTCATATTTCGCCATTCACTATGGTTTATGGAACTCTTCCTCGGGGTCCACTTAGTGTGTTGAAGGAATCGTGGGCTGGCGAACGAAAAGTACCTCTTAACTTAGGTAAATCACCCGAAGAGTATCTCCAATCACTGAAGGAAAACCTCGAATTCGCGAAAGTTTATGCAGATTACTATAGTGATATAGAAACAAAGCGGTATGCAGATTATTATAACTTGCGTAGTACTGACAGAAAATACGAAGTTGGAGATAAAGTAGCAGTATTAGCACCAGATTTTGGTAGTTCTAAATTTTATAGTCGATGGCAAGGACCTGCTACCGTAGTCAAGGTTAAATCCCCATATTCTTATATAGTAGAAATAGAGGGAAAACAAAGACATTTACACGCAAATAAGATCAAGCGATACCATGAACGACTCGAGCAAGCGATGATCAATAGCTGTTCAGTAATTGTTGATCAAGATGAAGAATTTGGTATAGTAGAGGTTGTAGATCAGGAAGAACGTGATCAAATAAGCCCGAGTAAGCGAATTGATCCTCTGATTATAGCGCATCTTTCGCAAGAGGAACAGAAGCAACTTTTTGAAGTTTTGGATCGGCACACGGCAGTATTTGTGGATAAACCTGGGTATTGTCCAGTATTAGAACATGAAATTAAGATAACTCATGATTTCACTCCTAAGCGTTTAAGGGCATATAAAGTACCTGAGCTACTTAAACCTGAAGTACAACGCCAGATAGAAGAAATGTTGGCATTAGACATCATTCGACCATCGAAAAGTGAAATGGCCAGTCCGGTAGTTTGCGTTTTAAAGGGACCCAAAGGTCAAAATGGCGTTCGATTGGCAATTGATTATCGCCATGTTAACAAATATTCTCTAGGTGATTGTTACCCGACCCCAGACATTGCTGACGTCTTACAAAAGGTGGGACGGGCAAAGTTTATTAGTGTTTTCGACGCGAAATCGGGGTATTGGCAAATTCCAGTTCGGAAAGAACATCGATGGCTTACGGCATTCGTATGTGATGCAGGACTTTTTGAGTTCACAAGGATGCCGTTTGGACTCAAGTCCGCTAGCAATACCTTTATTCGTGCTATGACCCAAGTTTTACATCCAGTGCGAAGTTTTACCGAACCATTCGTCGATGATATGGCAGTGGTTTCAATGAATTGGAATGACCATTTAGAACATCTAGAGAAATTCTTGCAAACTATTGAGGAAGCAGGACTCACTTTGAATTTAAGAAAATGTAATTTTGCACAAAACAAAATAAAGTTTGTTGGCCATATAGTAGGGTCAGGTTGTATTGAACCTGATCCAGGTAAGATCGCTACGATCAATGATATCCATCCTCCAACAACAAAGAAAGAAGTTAGAAAGGTTATGGGTTTTTTCAGTTACTTTCGAAATTTTATACCTGCTTTAGCTGAAAAAGCACGGATAATAACTGATTTGACACGAGATAACATACCTACGAAGGTGCCTTGGGAGCAAAAGCATCAAGAAGCACTAGATAAGTTAAAGGATGATCTCAGTAAAGCTACACAGTTGCATACCATTGATTTCACTAAGGAATTTGGTTTAAGTGTTGACGCAAGTGCCACCGCGGTCGGGTGTTGCTTGTTTCAGTGGACCGAAGAAGGTCAAGAAAAACCAATTGCTTTTGCTAGTCTTAAACTTACAGATACACAGATGCATTGGTCTACAATTGAGAGAGAGGCTTTCGCAGTAATTTGGGCACTTAAACGATTCAAGTCATGGATATTCTTATCAAAGATAATCATTTATTCAGATCATAATCCTTTGTCTTATCTCACAGATGCAAGCCCTAAGAGTGCGAAACTGACTCGTTGGGCGTTAGCATTGCAAGAGTTTAACGTGGACTTTCGATATCGTCCTGGACGTCAGAACACGGTGGCTGATTTCCTCTCTCGGTTGTGACTCGGATGGTGAAGGGGGGAAATGGCCCGACACACAAGGATCGAGCCCGCAAATTGTGTGGATAAGTTGACTAACTGATGTGTTTTGTTTTGGTTGTATATGCTGTATCGAGATGGAGTCTGGAGGCCCGGCTTGATCGTGATGACCCGTTCGGGATGGTGCTGAAGACGTGTCATCATCTGAGGGCGGAGGGAATGTCGTGGTCTACGCGGGTGCATGCATCAAGGGAAGAAAACCGACGCGTCAACAAGCTTGTTTACAACGCACGGAAAATTCTGCAGCAAGCTGTCAACATTAATTCGGTGCATGCAACAAGGATATACGTGTTCAGTAGGACTTTCCAGGGAAAAGTACAGTGACGTCACAGAACGTTCTGGAATCCGGGAGAACTCTATATAAGATAGACCTGATGTACATTGGGGGCCTTTTGACGAAGATTTGTAAACGTTGAAACATTGATCGTATAACGTTCAATCGAGACCAGCCAACCTGTGTGCTGTCTACGATTGTGATATTTGATAGACGAGTTGACTTACTCTACACTTAATCGACTTTATTTTTAAATAAAGATCTTTTAATAGTTCCTTCGTTGGTTCGTCGTTGCGATCGAAGGAGTCGACCGCGACATATAATCTATGAAACTTTAAGCTACATTTATTGGATAAATGTTCAAAATGTTTAAATGAAACTTTAATGCGACTTAACTGAGAGATGTCAACATCTAACACGGATAAAATTGAAAACTAGCGTCATTGCTGCTGAATATTTGTCGATGTGCTTTCATTTAAATAGCCTTATTGGTGTCTGGGCGCTAACTAGTGTTAAGGTGCGACCTCTTGTCACACAGTAATACATAGCCCCTTGAATTTGGGTCAGACCATAACATTAGGACCCTCATAGCGCAAGTTTACCGTACAGTCCATAACCCTAACCAGGGCTGTAGTCGAGGGTATACGCGGGTATACACTATACAGTGTGTACTCACCTCTAGAGACCGTATAGGCCTACTCACCTCCCAAATAGTTATATTTATTTATATTAAAATACTGTAGCGTATACTCACAAAATACTGTAGCGTAGACTCACCTCTAATTTGTTTCGGAAAACTAACCCGTAGCGTGTACTCACCTCTAATTTTACCACTACAGCCCTGACCCTAACCCACTGCAATCTCCGTTTCGTCTATCCCGACCACAATTAAATAGGCCTACAGCATTTACATAAACTGTTAATATACGCAGATATAGGTTCATTAGTAGGCCTATAATAAATATAACGTAATCTTACTTTTCACAGAAACACATCGCGATCTGTCAAATATGTGTACATTCGAAACGGCAGGCACACAAAATGGCGGACCGGCGGTAGAAATACGAATACCGGTAGGAGGCGCCACCGACGCGGGCTGGACCGTAAGGGTCCCTTACGCAAACCGTGGTCAAAAACCGCGAGAATTCCGTACCGTCAAACCGGATGAAACCCACAAGGGACCCGTGCGGGTGTGTTTGCTGGGATTCTACTATTGTCCTCTCTACACTTCATAGTGATCGTCTTTCGAAAATACTATCTCTAATTTCGATAAGATCAAGAAAGTTTGCACCTCGATCATTCTTAAATGCACCCGACATTATTAACATCTTACGCCCAACTGAATTCGTCATCATGCATTAACGCACAGCAGCCTCGCATTCGTTCTCAGCAGACGATCTTTGCCGAAGTCGTTAGATTTTAAATCCATCCAATCAGGATCTTCCACCTCATTTATGATGGTTTGGAAATTGGGAGATAACCCCGAACCTACTCTAATATTTCATCCCTTTAATGCTGGTATAAAGTGCAGGTCTATTAATTATCATTAATTGGTTAAATAGTTATGTATTAACAAACATTTAACAACATCATTAGCAACATTACTCAGTTCTATAACTAAATATAGATAAGAAAGTTCTGCGTGGGACAAGGACACCGTTAAAATCATACAAGTCATGTAAAGCAGTGCAAGAAACTTCGATAATACTAAGTCAGTGCCGGATTTAAGCATACGTTAAAAAAAGCTACAGCTTAGGGCCTCACAATCCAATGGGCATAAAAAATCAGAACTAGTTTAGGGGCTTTTTAATTATTTTGTAGTTGTATATTATTTTTGTATATAATGTATATATTTTATATATATATTATGTCGAACCTTTATACACGGCATGTGTAGTAAATTCCATCGCTCCTGAGTAACTGCATTCATTTGAAAATAATTTGAATGTGTCACTTTAAATGCCTTGCTATTAAATAATTAAAAGGCACGTGTTTTCAACTTTGTGAGACCTTCTGGTGTATTTGGTAGCAAGGGGTCTTCAAGTTTTATATACAGTAGCTTAGGCCTCACCAAGTCTAAATCCGGCACTGTACCTTGTAAACTTTAAGCTGGATGATAAACATGACACCATAATAAGGACATTAGACTTATGCAAGATGCGCTCAAACTACCTAACAATCGAATAATGTTACAACAGAGTTCATGTAGAAATTCTAGACATTCTGAAATCCTTGAAACCTCCACATCAGACAGAAAAGCAAAGCAAAAAAATCCATAGCGGCATGCCTACCTAGAGCTCATTTAAGACCCATATGCAATGTTGGATAGTTAGTTTTTAAAAGGTAAGTTGTTGCAGAAACTTTACAGAGAAAAGTAACTAGTTATCTACAAGAAGTTCCTTTGAAAAGTAACTAAGTATTTTTAGTTACTGCCTGTGGTAATGTTAACTTGAACTTTCAGCTCCTTCCATGATGAAACTATAGCCTTTGAAATTGACAAATAAAAAGAAAGAGTTCAGAGGCCTGAGCACAACTGGATTTGGTCGGTCACTGAGACGCACGTGATCCAAAGAATTTGCAGGTTGTAGATAGAACACCCCTAACAATATATAGCCCCATAACCGACCTATAGATGAGGCGAACATAGGTTGATTCAAAAGTAACGTCAAGTACCGGTAACTAAGTTTTGCATTACCGATACCTTATAGATGTAATAAATTACTGCTCTGTGTTACTTTTACTATTTTAAAGTAAATGGTTACCACAAGCGCGTGCCGTAAAATAGTAACTATAGCTACAGTAGCGCATTACAAGTAGTGTAGTAACGCTCAACACTGCCCATATGAGTCCAGTGTCTAGCAAATCAGGGTCCCATCTAATGCCCATGGATATGCTGGCAGGGGTCGTTTTGCGAATTATCAGAAGATTAACGAGGGGTGTTCTCTGAGCAGTGACTTCTGAGTAAACGACGATATGCTCCTAAGGTCACATATTAACAGTTAAAGCATAATAGGTGGTATAGCTGGATTGGCCCAGATTGGGTTGCAATTTCTACACTTGTTTCATCATCATGTTACTTTGGGCGATTTTAATGACCGTTAAATTAACCATCTTATAAGAATATGTGCTGCCGTAGACACAAGTCATGCAAAACATGTGACAATGGTTGTACCAGAATCCTCCGTTCTGTGGCGCTGAACTACATGCCACCCCGCTCCAATTATCATTGTCCTTATCATAGGTCGAGAACTTCGCTCCATTTTGCCCGGTGAGAATGTTATTCATATCGCCAGACCAGTAGGTGGAGACATGAATAGCATAACCCAGGGCCTCGGAATCGATCTTGAAATTGTCATACTCAATCGATACCCAGTTACCGCTACTAAGAATTTTAATCTCGATTCTGAGCTTCCAGGTTCCCTGTGATGTCATACTATAGATCTTATCCAGGCCCAGCCAATAGTCGCTGCTCCAGACGCCGAATCCTGTCTTGTAGTCGGCCCACGAACTGTTGTACTGTAGAGTTTCTTCGACTCTGCGATGGAAATTGATCCAGTTGTTGACGGACATGACCGTGATCACTTCAGAATAATTGGGAATCGTGATGTTTTTCGCGGTTTCTTTGACGGCGTAATCTGTTTAGCAGAGATAAATTGTGTTGCAATAATTGTGAAATTGAAATGTCACTGAAAACTTTAACTTTGAATTTGAATATTGAAATTTACGCCAGCTAATTGAAAATCCAAAACAAATCTCTTTATAATTTCTTTAAAAATCTGGAAATCTGTGTAATACTCCCAACCTACTTGCAATTTCTACACTTGTTTCATCATCATGTCTTAGTACACTCTTGGCCGTCCAATGACCCGCCAGATTTACTTCGCAGTCCATGAATTACTGCACGTCTTAAGTTGTCTAACTGATTTCAGCACCAAATTGCACATCGATTCTTGAACGAACAATCACTTAATTCTCAAACAATTTCTTTTCCGGAACCCGTCTTGTTGATCACCCACCATCATCTTTTTCAAGCCTATATTTTCACATCTCAGGTTTTCCTTTCAGACTGAAAGTCACACCACTTCAAAATTCGTAAAACCAGGGATTTTGTAAAATGCCTGAAATTTGTAGGCAATTTGTAAAATCCCTGATTCACTCAGACACTTTACAAAATCCCTGAAAAAACCAGGGATTTTGTAAAATCCCTGATATCTGATGACGTAAATTTGACAGATTGCCTGAAATGAAAATGACGAACACAATCGAAGTTTATTATGCACACAAACCTTATTTTCAAAGGATTAACATTTGTACATGGTATGACCATATATTCTAAGTTCAGTTCTCGAAAGCTACAGCAGTTTTCTGTTTTTACATGACATACTAGAATGACATCGACTGTTACACTTGACTTATTAATTATTAATTGACAGGTTAATTTTTCAAAGGGAAAGTGAAGTTATCGAGCCGGATTGTTAATATGACATTGACTGTTACACTTGACTGAAGTGAAGTTGTCGAGCCGAATTAACAATCCGGCTGGACAACTTCACTTCAGTCAAGTGTAACAGTCAATGTCATATTAACAATCCGGCTCGACAACTTCACTTTCTCTTTGAAAATTGTGCACCTATTTGTCTTGCAGCGCCCAGCGAACTTTGAAGTTGCAGGGTAATTGAAGTTGTTGATACCTCATAAATTAAATAACAATACCGCTCGACCACTTCACTGTCCCTCTGAAAAATTTGCACCTATTTGTTTTGCAGCGCCCAATGAACTTTGATTGTCGATTTCCTTATAATCCTTTGATGTGCCGTCGCAGCAATTAGAAGTTGACCGAAATATTTACCGAGTGGCTGAGATTAACTGTGGTCAAAAGTGTACCCTTGCAATAAATTAAAACCCAGCAAGCACTATTTTATTTATCGTTTTCCTTTAGTTAGGTCAGTTCTAAAATTAATCTGTCAATTAATAATTAATAAGTCAAGTGCAACAGTCGATGTCATTCGAGTATGTCGCGTGAAAACAGAAAAACTGCTGTAGTTTTCGAGATCTTAACTTAAAATAAAATACCATCTAAAAATGTTAATCCTTTGAAAATATGGCTTTTTGCATAATAAACTTTCAGACATTTTACAAAATCCCTGGTTTTACAACTTGAGAACTGAACTTTGAATAAAATACCATCTATAAATGATAAACCTTTCAAAATAGGGTTTGTTTGCATAAGAAACTTCGATTATGTTCGTCATTTTACTTTCAGGCAATCTGTCAAATTTTCACCGTCTGATTTCAGGGATTTTACAAAGTCCCTGGTTTTTTCAGGGATTTTGTAAAGTGCCTGAGTGAATCAGGGATTTTACAAATTGCCTAAAAATTTCAGGCATTTTACAAAATCCCTGGTTTTACGAATTGCCTGTAACATATACACACCAGTCTAATGCATGGTAACCTTACCTGTAGGAAGGCCGCAGCTTCTCCACATGTTAGGCCTACTTTCATCGTAACATCCGTACTCGTGTGTCGTACGTGTCAAATTTGGGGTGCACTCCAAGAATCGATTTCCTTTGTACGTGAACGGAAAGTTGCACTTTTCAGGCAGTATCAGTTGATCAACTTGCCACAAAATCAAAATAACTTGACATTAAGATCTAGCATGTGCATTAAACTGCTTAACAGCCATTTTTATTTCAGGAATCAATTAAAGCGGATCGGTTCCCTTGTCTCTCCCTCTCCCTCTCCCTCTCTCTCTCTCTCTCTCTCTCTCTCTCTCTCTCTCTCTCTCTCTCTCTCTCTCTCTCTCTCTCTCTCTCTCTCTCTCTCTCTCTCTCTCTCTCTCTCTCTCTCTCTCTCTCTCTCTCTGTGCCTCTCTCTCTCTCTCTCTCTCTCTCTCTCTTTCTCCCTCTGCCTGTCTCTCTCCCTCTGCCTCCCTCTGGCTCCCTCTGCCTCTCTCCCTCTGCTTCTCTCTCCCACGTACAACGGTAATCGGCCGTTAGAAATCGAGGCGTGCGCTCAGGCGCGTTTTCATTGTGCCTTTATGAGATACGGATACTTGGACTTTCATCATTTTCGGTTTAGACAATTAACATCGATTTATTTCTTCTTACCCGTTGACTAATAAATGCGGCTGAGTGAACTTGTTCTTGTTGCTTTGTTCAGTTAATTTGGATGATCATTTAGGCATTAGTCAGCTCCAATGGCATGTTTCAATGAAAATTTATCACTGCACATGTCACTTTTGTTCAATAATAAAAATCATAAATTACAATTCATTTCCTGCACGAACAGCCTTGCATCACTGGACAGATTGTGTATCACTCCACATTAAAACAAACCCTGTCAGCTCCAGTAAGAACCAGGATGAACGACGGAAGCAGTAGCAAACTGAAAGAAGGCCTATAGATGTGTATGCACACGATTTCAAAGCAAGAGCGAAGTATCCACTCTGATCATATTTAAACTAAGGTAATGGGTTAAATTATGACCACATTTTCATTGAATGCATTGCACTTTAAGTTACTCGTTGAGTAATTCTAGCTGGACAATTCCCCGCGGTTGCCCTACGCCTCTGGGGTTCAATTCTATGTGCGTTTTGTGAAATTAACGATACTTTGTCGTACAGGTGATTCCTGTTATCGTAATAATAATCGTAAACTAGAAGTTAAATAGAAGCATTGTTCAGCCTTGTTTGCGAAATCATCCCTTGTTTTCAAAATTCTTTGCCTCTCATATTCAGAATTACTGAATTTGAGTGCGTAATTATTGCTTTAGACAACATAAGAAATTACTACTGTTTTATAAAAAGGTCAAAAACATCAGTTGGCCTACCGCATGCATTTCCATAGTTTCCATTCAGAAGTTTCTGACTCTGTAAAAGCAAAACACAGATCCATTCCTAAATGGCACAAAAAGATTCCACTGAAAGCATTTCCACTCCTAGATTTTCAAATATCCTGTTTGAAGCATCAAGAAGTAGGGCCTATACAACTATCAGTTTGGTATATAATTAATTTAAAACTAGATGAAACAGAAGTAAGCATTCTGGAAGTAAGCCAACCATTCACGTGGGCCATATATTGTAGGAAAAAGCACGATTAAGCTCTATGGTTGGTCTTACAAGCTAGAGCTCGGTTTGCTTGCTTAGCACCCGATAATTCGATTAACTTGCACCCATAATGTGTCATAACTAGTGTGCTTTTTTAGCGAATTTCGATCAGTGTATGCTTTTCACAAATGCTTGTGACTATAATCATTGGCATCTCCTTTATACAATTTATGAAGTAAATGCTGTATTGTTTTACTAATGACTATATAATTTATACATTGCTATGTGATAGTATTGTTATGTGATAGTATTGTTATGTTAGTCATTTTGGAAATTTTGATTGTCAAGTAGATTTGCATAATAACCATCTGTGTTTCTCAAGGCTTAGATATGCTATTGTTTCTAACACAGTTCACTTACCTGGTAATTGCTGCAATACTTTGTTGTCTGTAAAATATGCGACGCTCTGCAGTAGTAAAACTCGCAGGATTTTGTGTCGGTTCTGAAGTTGAACTCCATACAAAGCGGATTCCGATTACACAAAGTGGCACACTGGATCCTTGATCGGACGGTTACAGTCTCATCCGCGATCTCAGCGCTACATAGCGTTTCTCCCGTACCTGGGGACAATGGAGCCTCAAAACCTTCATGGTTAAGGAGGCCTAGTACGAGCGGGACAAGAAAAGATGCAATAGGAAAAGCGTAAGACCAAACACCTGAATGCATCTTGCTAGGTATCTTCGTTCTTCTCAGGCGATAATATAGCCAATGTTTATTTCTGCGTTCTGTTCTGTCACGCACGGTGTCTATTGAGGTATGGTTGGTCTTTGATACAACGATTGCGGGTTAAAGGCTGCTGAGCGGACTCCGTATGATTATCCTGTCTAAGTTATTTGCGCTCAAATGTTTCGAATACCCTGCTGTTTAATGTGGATCCACCGTGATCGAAGAAATGAAAGGCAAATCTTGTGACGTGCTGGTCCCTTGTCCAGAACCTGAAACTCTTATTCGGATCAAAGGTACGACAGAAAGATGTGCACCGATACGTTAAGTACTACGAGTAACGGCCTGCAGTTGTCGATATACTGCAAGCCCAGCGAAAACAAGCAACGACGAGCAATGTTCGATGTATGAGACGAGTGGCTGTCTCTGCGGTACCAGACCATCTACGCCAACTCAGCCATTCTTCAGTCGTTGGTAAACAATAAATAATTAATATCAATCGGCTATTTTATCAGATATGCTTAACATTTTCCTGACTGTTAGGCCCCTAGTTGACATTATCCGGACACAATTAAAACAACCGACTCACTGATCCTACTAAATATTTTACAGGTTTAATTGTTTGACGTTCGCGCACATTGTTTCAACGATACCGGCAAAACATCCTGAAATGGAATTAAGCCCACTTGATATTCAGTAGAGCTACGTCTACTCATTGAATTTTTCGAGGAACACCTTTGACTAATCAGCTATTCAAACTGGCCAGTAGCCCATTATTTGGTCCGTGCATGACGAGAAGCCTTCATTTTGAACAATAGAGAACCCAATGTACATTTGTGTGCTCATGCTCGTTTTAATGCATGCGTCAAGTAAGCTTAGGTGACAGGTACATGCATGGATAGGCATAATATGACTGGCTGAATGGTTTGATGAATGGATTTGTTACTGGGTGTACGGACATAATCTCCTCTGGACATAAAAAAATCCCTCTGACATAATCCCTCTGACATAATCCCTCTGACATAATTCCCCCCGGACATAATCCTTCGGACAGAATCCCCATGCTAGGACAAAATTCCCCCAGGCTAGCATATAATCACCTCAACCTCAGCCAATTGAGTTTGCTAAAATTATACATGATATCCAATAACATCCGTAACATGCTTGATTAATAAAAATAATTTTTCAATTTGTTTAATAAGAAGAATATATTTACAATTTGTTTCATTCTAACAATTAGCCCAATAGTACAAACCAGTGGAAAAGTTTATTTTACTATAGTCGTCCCAAGTTTGTCTCAAAGCTGGAAAGATATCTAAAAGCGAATTGTTATGTCCAATTCCGCGTGCAGCGTTTCTTCGGTGGATTTCCTTCCATCTTGCCGATCTTGGCACAGCTGCAGCAAACGGGCATGTAGCTGCTTGGCGCTGCGCCTGACCCTGGGCAGCTGATCTCGCGAATCCTGCAATATCGCTGTGTTGACCAATGACCATGCCCTCATCCTGCTGCAGCGCCCCTATGAGAGCCCACAGCGAAGGGTGACTGAAGAACTGAGTGACATTAACCTGAACGACGTTACATACACCTGAACGACGTTAACAAGTCTTTAGTCTATAGCTTTACGACATTAACAACCTGACACTGTCCACAAAAACTGGGCAATTAAGGTTTATTAATTAAATGTAGAAATAGGTTAATTGCATAGAGGGTATTTTGTCCGGGGATTATGTCCTACCCAAAATCGGGAAATTTTGTCCGGGGGATTTTTGTCCGGGGGTTTATGTCCGGGGGGATTATGTCCTACAGTCAGTTACTGGATGGATTAGTTCTAATTAATCAAGTGATTAAGCCGATGATTAATTCAATTTTTCGATTATATATTTCAATAATAATAATAGGCCTATTATGATGGTGATGATGATGATGATGATGATGATGATGATGATGATGATGATGATGATGATGATGATGATGATGATGATGATGATGATGATGATGATGATGATGATGATGATGATGATGATGATGATGATGATGATGTTGATGATTGATAATAATAATAATAATAATAATAATAATAATAATAATAATAATAATAATAATAATAATGATAATAATGATAACAGCGGTAATCATAATAATTATCATCATTATTATTATTCCAAAGCAATAAATATACATAGAGTATTAAAATATAATTTTTAAAAGTGAATGGAACAGCTCCTTCTCGGCTGCATGATAATTCTCAGTGGCCACGTTTTCCACTTGCGTAATAGGCCTAATCCAGTAAAACACAGGCTGAACCTAATCAAATGAAGAAGAAATTACAATAGAATGCAAGTCACGAGGTATTAGTAGTATACACCACTTTGTATAGTCGATACATGAGTAGTTCGCTAGAGGGAACTAGTGGAGCCTGCAGAAATCTTTTAATATTTCTGCTCTGTCGGGATATTGAAACCCAATACGCTAAGCATTAGACCATGATAAGAAAACTAGAATAACGCCACCCCGTTATCAGGGCAGTAGTCCAAGGTATACGCGGGTATCCAGCGTGTACTCACCTCTAGGGATCGTATACTCACGTCACAAAATATTTGTATTCGCCTCTAATTTGTTTCGGAAAACTAAACGTTAGCGTGCACTCACCTCTAATTTGTTTCGGAAAACTAAACGTTAGCGTGTACTCACCTCTAATTTGTTTCGGAAAACTAACCGTTAGCGTGTACTCAGCTCTACATTACCACTACAGCCCTGCCTGTTGTCGCCATGAGTGTAAATTTGCGCTGTGTAAATAAGGTCTCTAGATCCGATCGCGCCTTCTGCAATTCAATGAGTAGTACCGTGGAATTGACTGCGCGAGTTGTCCTGCTAGATGACGTCGCTAGAGTTCGTTGACCTTTGCCCTGTCTTCGTCCTGGGTGCATGTCTGCAGTCAAAGAGTGTCTGAAGGCCGAAGACGACGGTTTATGACACCGAAGCAGAGGCGGCGCCAGCAATACAATTTCAGTAGGTCGCGTCAGTGTCGTTGGAATTATTCAGCAGCCCGAAGAAATTAATATTTGAGTTTGACGCATCAAGCAGCATAACCTCAACATAAGCAGCATAACTTAGATATAAAAACGAAAAAAATTATTATTGAACGCTTATGGCCTAATTGTTGTAGCATATTCAAATTTGAAACAATTCAACCATTAAAAGGTTAAACTTTAGTTACTTTACTAATCTTTAAAGGTCAAGAGTAAAATAGGCAGGTCATCAGGCAGGTCGACCAAGAGTAAAATAAGCAGTTCGTCAGGCAAGTCAAGATAGAATAAGCAGGCCATCAGGTCAAGAGTAGAATAAGCAGGTCATGAAATAAACTAGAATATATGTTACACCTAGACACAGTAACCTGCTGTAAACACAGGATCAAACTAATATGCCCAACAATATTTAAGTGAACGTTTGACACTACTAACTACACTGTGTCCCGATGAAAAGGAGACCCCAAGAAAAAGTGTCATAACTCGGTCAAAACGTTTAGCATTTGCCTGCAATTTTAAAAACAACAACAATAGCCATATTACCACCAAATCTTAACGCCGTTTGGAAATGTTGGTGAGTTTGTCAAGTTTATCAACGTTTGAGATGCAGTACTGAAAAGGGGAAATTTCCAACATATGAATTTTGACAAACGTTTAGGGGTGTACTTTTCATCGGGCGGCTACTTCACATTCAACAAGACAGTGCCCCTGCGCACCAGGCACGTGAGACCATTGCGCTGCTATCCCAGGAGACACCCGACTTCATATCCCCGCAGCTGTGGCCGCCCAACAGTCCAGACCTCAATCCAGTTGACTATCAAATCTGGAGTGCATTGGAGGAGCGCGTTTATCGTTCCCGCATTCGTGAGGGCTCGCTCACCTAAGGGCGCGTCTGATTGGAGGGTGGCAGCAGTTTGACCACGTGATCATCGACCGGGCCATCGAACAGTGGCGTCCACGTCTCACCTGAGGGCGCGTCTGATTGGAGGGTGGCAGCAGTTTGACCACGTGATCATCGACCGGGCCATCGAACAGTGGCGTCCACGTCTAAGATCGTGTGTTCGTGAATAAGGAGGACATTTTGAACACCAGCTGTAGCTGAACTTCACTTCCTTGTGGCTCTTGTATGTTGGAAATTTCCCTTTTTCAGTACTGCACCCAGTGGCGTACGGAGCTGAAATGCCGCCCGGGGCGAGGGTCCAAAATGCTGCCTTTATTGGCCACTTAAATGTCGATTCTGGATTTTTCACTTTATTTTGTAATTATCCGTTTTAGCTATAAATTTTCAACTTACTAAAATCTATTTTATTAGATAATAAAACATGTCATTGTATGAGTTGCGACAGCCGCTGACTCGCTGTGATTTGTACAGCATAGTACATACATACATACATGTCATATTATGTCATAATAAATTACCATCATTATCAATATGCTATTAGCGATAACAGTGGCGCTTTAAAAGTTTCGAGATTAGGATTAGAAAATAACCGAATACTACTACTAAACTCTGTAGAAAGGTTAATGATAAAATCATGCAGTTAATTTCTGTCAAAACCAGACTAATTTTAAAATCAATTTTAACAGGAGGACTAAACTAAGTGGTGAAAGGCTGTGGTGGTGTTATTGCTAGTTTTTGATTAAATTGACAGGCGTATATAAATTATATATATCTTGATTTTCTGCAATTCTATTTAGGTTTAACGTAGACCTCTAAGAGAGATGCCGCCCTTAACGATCAACGGAAGCCGGCTTGACCAAAGTGACGGTTTCTTTCTTGCCTTCTTTTTCTTTCTTTCTGTTTTCTATCCCACTTTTTCTATTTTTATCCAACATTCACTCTTTTTAAATTTTTCTTCAACCCTATTTTGCCGCCCCTGCAAAAGTGCCGCCCGGGGCGACTCGCCCCCTCTGCCCCCCATTCAATACGCCACTGACTGCACCTCAAACGTTCATTAACTTGACAAACTCACCAACATTTCTAAACGGCGTTACGATTTCATGGTAATATGGCTACTGTTTTTGTTTTTAAAATTTCAGGCAAATACTACAAGTTTTGACCGAGTTATGACACTTTTGCTTGGGGTCTACTTTTCATCGGGACACAGTGTAGAAGCAAAACCGTTTAAATTTAATAGTAACTCATCGCTAAATTAATGCGCTTTCTATTAAGCTCCGTAACAGACCGTGTTGAGTCGTGCAAGTATACTGATGCCTCCAGTGACATTGACGATCGGTGTCATGCCTTGTAAGCCCTAAGCAAAGGCTGTACGGATACTGGATTGGTCGTATCTTACTCTACAATCGGCTACATTAGCTCTACGATCCTTTAACACGGGCATACGGATAAGTGTGTGTGGTAATTTGAGATGGAATATAACTATAAAATATATAAAACAAGAGGATAGGATATCAGATTAAATTGTTATATGTGTTTGTGTGTTTCTGCCAAACTACATCTGCAGATGGCACTCCTCTGCTACCAGGTCTGTGAAGGAAGGTGCCGGCAACTGGTAGCAGAGCATAACTGCAGTAGAACGGCCAGCACTATATAAGGATGCTTTGGCCTTGCCAAATGAATCTTGACAATTTGTATGAGAACTTGTCTCATGTGTCAATTCTGCATATTTAACTACTGCGCTGACGTGTACGCTCATCTTTCGTCTCTGCAACTTTTCTTTCAGCAAGAGACGGTTTCCAGCCTGCAACAGATCTGCCTCTGGAACACTTCTGAAAGTAAAGAAGGTGAGGCTATAGTTCCAGAAAACTCTTCCAGCTATCTCAAGTCTCAAACTTTGATACACTGTCGAAAATTGTTCAAAATGTTTTTCTGGCTCATCTAGCTCTTGCTTTGTATTAGAAGCTCCTGCAATTTATCAGGCAGGTTATCTTCGACATCACTCAACTGAAACGGCGCTACTGAATATCATTGACGATGTCTACCCTACCAGACGACGTCAACCCATTCTCTGATTTTCCTCGATCTCTCTTCAACCCACGACACGATCGACAAAGCAAGTTTTATCATTGGGTTGCAGAAGAGACATTCTGCATTAGTGCTGAATTGGATCTGTAAATGCCTAATAGACCAGTCACAATATGTTGGTGTTGGACCACTAAAATCACCGTTTTCTACCTGCTCACACACACGGCCTCCCACAATGAGCGGTCCTTGGCCCGAACCTTTTGACGCTGTATGTGGCTCAGATTGCCCGTGTCACTCTGGCACACGGCATCATTTACAATCAATAAGCCGCTGACAAATAATTGAAGGGCTTGCAGCAATAACCAGGTATGTCGGATTTTTTGAGTTTTGGGAAAATGGCTTCAAAGATTTGACACTTCAAACTGTTGTATCTAAGTCATTTTACGAGATATCGACAAGCTGTTTGAAACACCGTCTGAGTTGTTATTGTCTTTCACGAAATTGTTACATAATGCAATACAAAAGATAACTTTAATGTTTTTTTACGACATTTTGATTCATACCTGGTTATTGACACTCAATAACCCAACATCGCCTGCTGTTAGTCGACATACCTTATTCCTGCACCAAATGGTGACTAGCACACAGTAGAAATTAATCGTGCAATAAAAAGGTAAGTCATCATAGCTACATTACAGTAAGGAAAAAATAACGCAAAAATCAGTGAATTGTAGAGTAAGTAACAGTCAATAACCCGGTATGTCAAAAAACCTGATTATTGCACCGGTTTTAATACAAAGATTACAAGAAAAAACGACAATTTTTTTTATCATACCAGGTTATTGCACTGGAGTAATGCTGCCGGCTGCTAAATACCATATGTCGACAAATTTGTTTATCCAAAAGCCAATTCAAAAATAATCAGATTTGCACCAAATTTGCAGGGTATATAGAATACAATATTCCAAGCACGCTGGCATACTTTTTCACATAAACCAGTGTCGTGGTCTACGCGGGTGCATGCATCAAGGGAAGAAAACCGACGCGTCAACAAGCTTGTTTACAACGCACGGAAAATTCTGCAGCAAGCTGTCAACATTAATTCGTTGCATGCAACAAGGATATACGTGTTCAGTAGGACTTTCCAGGGAAAAGTACAGTGACGTCACAGAACGTTCTGGAATCCGGGAGAACTCTATATAAGATAGACCTGATGTACATTAAGGGCCTTTTGACGAAGATTTGTAAACGTTGAAACATTGATCGTATGACGTTCAATCGAGACCAGCCAACCTGTGTGCTGTCTACGATTGTGATATTTGATAGACGAGTTGACTTACTTTACACTTAATCGACTTTATTTTTAATTAAAGATCTTTTAATAGTTCCTTCGTTGGTTCGTCGTTGCGATCGAAGGAGTCGACCGCGACATTATTGGTGTCAGAAGCGGGATCATCGGTGTTGGATCCGGTGAAGAAGACGCGAGCCGGCGGAGGAAGGAGTCAACCCGGAGGATCAAGAGACGGTCTGTTCCAGACAGCGAGCGGATCGAGACGCCTTTCTACCGTGGGAGACGGGTGAATCGGCATACGACAGTCGGACGGACGAAGTGCGTCGTTCGGCTGAGACAGCAGAAGACAGCAGTCAACATACGGGTAAGATCCTAGGTGTTGTCGTGGCTGAGAAGGAGAAAAGAGAGTGGAGTTGCAGCCGAGTGGGAGGCAGCCATTATTTCTCTTTCAATATCTGCTGATTATTTCTTTGAAATTTGATCCATTGTTGTGATCGAGGCCAGACTTGCGTGAGCTTGTATAGTTCTTGCGTACTTGGCGAGTGTACTTCTTTGGATACTGCATAGTTGCACTTTGGGTTGTGGAATTTTCCTTTTGTGTGGCGGGTTTGCCGCGTGGTGTCTGTTTTTTTTTGTTGATTGTTGTTGACTGACTGTTTGTAAAAATGGAAGCGTTGCCAACAGAGATGCAAGCGAATATTCGCAAAATGTCGTCTGAGCGCCTTAGGATGTATCTTATGAAGGCAGGAAGGGACGAAGATGATGTTCTGTCATGGGATCGAAATCAATTAATGGAAGAATGGGCCATGGAGATTGGAAAAGAGGAAGAGGAATTTAAGGGTAGTCCAATATCTCCAACAGGAGTGGATTACGAGCTGCAGAAGCGCCGTCTGGAGTTCGAAATCCGTAAATATGAAGAACAAAGGGAGGAACGGAGGGAGAAGGCAGAAAGAGAAAGGGAGGAACGGAAGGAGAAGGAAGAAAGAGAAAGGGAGGAACGGAAGGAGAAGGAAGAAAGGGAGGAAAAGAGGAGAGAGGAAGAAAAGAAAGAACAAAGGGAGAAGGAAGAAAGAGAAAGGGAGGAACGGAAGGAGAAGGAAGAAAGAGAAAGGGAGGAACGGAAGGAGAAGGAAGAAAGAGAAAGGGAGGAACGGAAGGAGAAGGAAGAAAGAGAGAGGGAGGAACGGAAGGAGAAGGAAGAAAGGGAGGAAAAAAGGAGAGAGGAAGAAAAGAAGGAACGGAAAGAGAAAGAAGAAAGAGAAAAGAAGGAACGGAAAGAGAAAGAAGAAAGGGAGAGGAAGGAAAAGCAGGAAGAACGAAATGTTAGAGATTCTTTAGCAAGTCGTACTAAGCGTTATAGTGATGCCCTTAAGAATATTCTTTGGAAATTTCCTTCCGACCCTATAGAAATTCCAGGTTTCTTTGATCACTTGGATGGTTTGTTTAATGTGTATGAGGTGGATGAAGATGTTAGAGCAAAATTATTGCTAGCCATTTTAAGTGAAAGAGCTAAGGCATTAACCATGCGCCTTACTGAGGCACAGCTCCATGACTACAAATTCCTGAAGGAGTTTTTGCTAAGGGAGTTTAAGATAAGCCCTTCAAATCTTAGAGCCCGATTTTGGTCGTTGCACAAAGCATCGGACGAATCATTTACGATCTATTCATCCAAATTGCGTGTGGCTCTTATGTATTATTTGAAAAGTAGAAAGATAACTGATGAGTTTGATAAACTTGTAAGTTTATTGGTTGCGGATCGGCTTAAGGAGTCCTTGTCGAAGGCTTGTTTAGATTATATCTTGGCCCAAGAAAAAGAGGAGTGGTTGAGCTGTGAAGACATAGCTAATGCGGCTGACATTTATGTAGCGTCGCATGATGGTGGGAATGACTTAGTATGCCGTAGTCATCCGACACCGAAGTATAACAATTGGACGAGAGGTCAACCACATGTTCAAGTCAATAACCAGACAGCTCAACCCAAGTCTCCCAAACCGGAAATAAGGGGTGAAGCCAAGATAGGTGCGAGGGTGTCTCAGGAGGAGGCCAAGGTAAAGGGTCTCTGTTTCCTATGTCATCAGAAGGGTCATATGGCAAGGGAGTGTCAGACCAAACCAAGTTCTAAAAAGGTGAGTACTTGTATATCTGGGAACCCAACTGAAGAAGTGACCGACTTATTTGTTGAGAAGGTCAACGTGTTGCATGAGATACCTGAACAGGTAAAGCAGGGGAATTTATTGGATAATTCTAAACCAATAGGGTTGGAAACTGCTGTAAGGGTATACGAGAATAGTATTGATGGATTACACGAGAGGTCGTATATCAATGTACAGATTGAAGATCTCCCTTCTCAGCCAGCATTATCTGATTCAGGAGCAGAAATTTGTTGTATTGATAAGAAATTAATTGAGTCACTAAACTTACCCGTGATTAAACGGATTAATATAATTGGTTTTCATGGAGAAGGATGTAAGGCAGATGTAGTATACCTACAAATGAAATTAGCTAATTCAATGGAAGGAACGACAAACATTGCGCCATCTTTGTGCGTCATGTTCGCTGCAGTCCCTGAACTAAATGAACGGGTTATTTTGACACCCCATGTTGTGGACCTATTAAGGGATAGTTCGCAATATGTAGTGATGGTAGCTGGCGTAGATCGATGTGTACAAATAAATAAAGGGGCAGAAGAAGATAACTTAGAAGTTAATATCGAGAAAAGTAACAGCAACGAATCCTTGCCGTCAGAAGTGAATGAATATTCTCAGGAGCAACTAGTTGATGATTTAGATAATTTTCTTGATGTTGAGTCAACAGAGTTCAAGTCTGATGAGGGAGTAGCGAATAATGATACTTTATTGCGTGAGCAACAGAATTGTCACAATCTTATATCTTGCTGGCAACAAGCGAGACAGAATAAAAATAATTTCTTTATAGATAATAACCTCCTGTACCACAAAGGGGAAATTATGGGACATAAGGTTAATCAATTATGTTTACCGGAAGATAGAATCGAGGTTGTCTTGCGAGTAGCACACGATGCCCCATGTGCTGGGCACATGGCTTTTAAGGCAACGAGAGCCAGGATCAAATTAAACTTTTGGTTTCCAAGAATGGATGAGAGGATTCGCGAATATTGTGCGTCTTGTCAAATTTGTCAACTAAGAACTCCAGTTAAAGTGGCAGATCGAGTCCCGATCACTCCTATTCCGAGGGCGGATGAACTCTGTTTTAACCATCTAAATATGGATTGTATTGGCCCTATGGTAGTGACTGGAGAATCCAACCAATCGAAACCCCAGTACAATTATGCTCTGGTTCTGGTGGACAAATTTTCTCGTTGGCCGATGGCGTATCCTCTTAGATCGCTGAATGCAAAGGGAGTTTGTGAAGCTCTGTTGCAAGTTTTTACAACTTTTTCTATTCCAAGGATCATCAGTTCTGATTGTGGTACCAACTTTACCAGTCGTTTGACGAAAGAATTCTTGCGGCGAATGGGTTGTAGTCCCAGATTTAATACCCCTGGACATCCTGAGGCAGCTGGATTGGTTGAAAGATGCAACCAAAGCTTGAAAACCATGATCTTTAAGCTTGCTCAATCTGATCCTCGTGGATGGCACCAATTGTTACCGTTTGTTCTGTGGAGCCTTAGAGAAAAACCTTCAGGCACGACTCATATTTCGCCATTCACTATGGTTTATGGAACTCTTCCTCGGGGTCCACTTAGTGTGTTGAAGGAATCGTGGGCTGGCGAACGAAAAGTACCTCTTAACTTAGGTAAATCACCCGAAGAGTATCTCCAATCACTGAAGGAAAACCTCGAATTCGCGAAAGTTTATGCAGATTACTATAGTGATATAGAAACAAAGCGGTATGCAGATTATTATAACTTGCGTAGTACTGACAGAAAATACGAAGTTGGAGATAAAGTAGCAGTATTAGCACCAGATTTTGGTAGTTCTAAATTTTATAGTCGATGGCAAGGACCTGCTCCCGTAGTCAAGGTTAAATCCCCATATTCTTATATAGTAGAAATAGAGGGAAAACAAAGACATTTACACGCAAATAAGATCAAGCGATACCATGAACGACTCGAACAAGCGATGATCAATAGCTGTTCAGTAATTGTTGATCAAGATGAAGAATTTGGTATAGTAGAGGTTGTAGATCAGGAAGAACGTGAACAAATAAGCCCGAGTAAGCGAATTGATCCTCTGATTATAGCGCATCTTTCGCAAGAGGAACAGAAGCAACTTTTTGAAATTTTGGATCGGCACACGGCAGTATTTGTGGATAAACCTGGGTATTGTCCAGTATTAGAACATGAAATTAAGATAACTCATGATTTCACTCCTAAGCGTTTAAGGGCATATAAAGTACCTGAGCTACTTAAACCTGAAGTACAACGCCAGATAGAAGAAATGTTGGCATTAGACATCATTCGACCATCGAAAAGTGAAATGGCCAGTCCGGTAGTTTGCGTTTTAAAGGGACCCAAAGGTCAAAATGGCGTTCGACTGGCAATTGATTATCGCCATGTTAACAAATATTCTCTAGGTGATTGTTACCCGACCCCAGACATCGCTGACATCTTACAAAAGGTGGGACGGGCAAAGTTCATTAGTGTTTTCGACGCGAAATCGGGGTATTGGCAAATTCCAGTTCGGAAAGAACATCGATGGCTTACGGCATTCGTATGTGATGCAGGACTTTTTGAGTTCACAAGGATGCCGTTTGGACTCAAGTCCGCTAGCAATACCTTTATTCGTGCTATGACCCAAGTTTTACATCCAGTGCGAAGTTTTACCGAACCATTCGTCGATGATATGGCAGTGGTTTCAATGAATTGGAATGACCATTTAGAACATCTAGAGAAATTCTTGCAAACTATTGAGGAAGCAGGACTCACTTTGAATTTAAGAAAATGTAATTTTGCACAAAACAAAATAAAGTTTGTTGGCCATATAGTAGGGTCAGGTTGTATTGAACCTGATCCAGGTAAGATCGCTACGATCAATGATATCCATCCTCCAACAACAAAGAAAGAAGTTAGAAAGGTTATGGGTTTTTTCAGTTACTTTCGAAATTTTATACCTGCTTTAGCTGAAAAAGCACGGGTAATAACTGATTTGACACGAGATAACATACCTACGAAGGTGCCTTGGGAGCGAAAGCATCAAGAAGCACTAGATAAGTTAAAGGATGATCTCAGTAAAGCTACACAGTTGCATACCATTGATTTCACTAAGGAATTTGGTTTAAGTGTTGACGCAAGTGCCACCGCGGTCGGGTGTTGCTTGTTTCAGTGGACCGAAGAAGGTCAAGAAAAACCAATTGCTTTTGCTAGCCTTAAACTTACAGATACACAGATGCATTGGTCTACAATTGAGAGAGAGGCTTTCGCAGTAATTTGGGCACTTAAACGATTCAAGTCATGGATATTCTTATCAAAGATAATCATTTATTCAGATCATAATCCTTTGTCTTATCTCACAGATGCAAGCCCTAAGAGTGCGAAACTGACTCGTTGGGCGTTAGCATTGCAAGAGTTTAACGTGGACTTTCGATATCGTCCTGGACGTCAAAACACGGTGGCTGATTTCCTCTCTCGGTTGTGACTCGGATGGTGAAGGGGGGAATGGCCCGACACACAAGGATCGAGCCCGCAAATTGTATAGATAAATTGACTAACTGATGTGTTTTGTTTTGTTTGTATATGCTGTGTCGAGATGGAGTCTGGAGGCCCGGCTTGATTGTGATGACCCGTTCGGGATGGTGCTGAAGACGTGTCATCATCTGAGGGCGGAGGGAATGTCGTGGTCTACGCGGGTGCATGCATCAAGGGAAGAAAACCGACGCGTCAACAAGCTTGTTTACAACGCACGGAAAATTCTGCAGCAAGCTGTCAACATTAATTCGTTGCATGCAACAAGGATATACGTGTTCAGTAGGACTTTCCAGGGAAAAGTACAGTGACGTCACAGAACGTTCTGGAATCCGGGAGAACTCTATATAAGATAGACCTGATGTACATTAAGGGCCTTTTGACGAAGATTTGTAAACGTTGAAACATTGATCGTATGACGTTCAATCGAGACCAGCCAACCTGTGTGCTGTCTACGATTGTGATATTTGATAGACGAGTTGACTTACTTTACACTTAATCGACTTTATTTTTAATTAAAGATCTTTTAATAGTTCCTTCGTTGGTTCGTCGTTGCGATCGAAGGAGTCGACCGCGACAACCAGGTATGTCGACATACCTGGTTATTGAGGCAAGCCCTTCAATTGTAACCTAGAGAGCGCTTCATCGCATCGTCTTCAGTATCAGCAATGTAATAGGTGTGCCAAAGCCGTCTGCTGGTAGATAGTTCGTAGCAGACGGGCTGAATTCGAAGAAGTCTGAAGTCGTTGTGTTTGGGCACTTCCTCGTCATTAAAATCGGCGAAGTCTACGAGGAAGCATGAACGCATTCAATATCTAGAGTGCGGACATCTCAGTATCAGGAAAATTTGAGAGTTTTTTGATGATGCTAGAATCGACACTAACACTCAACTGACACAGTATCGCATTTCAGTCTAAAAGTCATGGGTCAATTCCGACAGTGTTTGCCACCGGGGAACCCATGCAGACAGTCGCTTGTGGCGTAGTCAGAGCGAAACTCGATTACTACAGTTAACAGCTGTGCGGCATAGGCCTATGTCAAAGTCTAACATTGCAAAACTGCAACGCGTTCAGAACTCGTTGGACCGCGCTATGACAGGAACCCATATGTTTCATCATAATTCTCCTTATCTAGCAAAGCTACACTGGCTGGTTGCAGTGGTTGGCTGCCTGGTTCAGGATCGCCTGACACGCAAGATTGTTTTAACTCTTCCAACTGATAGTCCTGCTTACTTATCATCTTCCTTACAGCGCTTCCAGCCGTCTGATCTTGCGATTATCCACGCTAAACCGCTTGTCGCTAAAGTAATACAGATTGCCAGTCTGAATTGTCACGCCGCGGTTTCAGCACTTCAGCACCAGCCATCGTGAAAAGTCTACCTGTTGACATCACTCTCCAAACAATTCGTCAAGCAGCCTAAGAGCTGATCGCATCGACTTTTTTATTGCTTGATTGCTGTGACCTTCCCTCGCTACGTTTCCTGGCTCAGCTTATGGATGTAATATAACGTATTGTTGACACACCATAAAATTATTATAGTGTGTCAACAAACACGTTACGAACTTGCTCACTTCATTTATTTTAGAACCTTAGACGGCAATTTTAGCTGATAGTTGGTACAATCTGGTGTTGTTTGAAGTTCTACATAATGTGAGGCTCGGCAGTAGTAGGCCCCTAAAGATCGCAGCATTTTGTGGCGTCTCTGTTGTCAAAGTCCACGCAGACTCGATTCTTGATACATAGAATGGCACATCGGATCTGTGATCCAACGCTGAAAGTATCATTCCCCTATCTAAGCGCTGCATCGTCTTGCACCAAAATATAGACAGTTGATTTCCGTGGTGAGATTTTAGCCTGTTGGACTGAACTTAAAGCGGACTGGCATGGACTAGACTAACGCCTAACAAAAGAGAACACTGGAACGTCCGAACGTCACCGATTTCCAATACTTTTTGTGACCTCGTAATCCAAACTGACAAGAAAACAATTTTCTTTCTCCGAAAATCCGCTAAAACTAGCCTACGTAAGGGAAGGGAAATTGGAAAGTAGGGGAGAGGAAGGGGAGGGAGGGGAAGGGGTAGGGGTAGGAGGAGGGGAGGGAGAACCCATGCACCCAGAGACAAAAGCAAAAGTCGGCGCCTATGTAAACGACCGCAGTAATTTTGGCACTTTATAATCATCAGAAGAAATCTGTATGACAGAATGCTGTCCAATTGTGCCCTGACACATAGTTATATTGATAAGCGTTCTACGCTTAGTGTCTGCTCTTACTCCGACATATGCACCACGGTTTGCCAAGAGAGACAGTTGGACCCGAATGTCTTGTTAAACCATATAATTTTAGAAGCATGCTGTCGGAATAGGCCTCCTAACGTCAATCCCTTGGATGGGTTTCTGTTGGTAGGGTTAGTGTGAACGAAAGCTAGATAGAGCGAGGTTTTTCAGCTATTCACTCGTTAGTTGTTTACAAATGAGCTTCTTGTTTCGTGAAATTCATCTGTAAGCCCAGCTCTAAACGAGGAACGCCTTCGAAATGTTCCTAAAAAGTTCTAGACGATGCTCACTTACATCCATGCATATAAACAGCATTTACTCTATTAGTCCACGATCACTCACGCCGGAAACCCTAAAGTTAAGCCATTTGAAACAAGTTAGAACATCTGAGATTCTAACTACTGAGCTTACAGGTGCCTGTAGGCTTCGTAGTCACAGATAATTGATTGAGTGCTCGCCTTGTTAGACGTACTCTGCATGCTCAAGCATGTCCTGTTTCCATCGTAAAATTTCAATCTCTGAGCATGTCCCTAACATGCAGTTGCTTCGGGCCATCGATGTCTGATCATTATGTTGCATTACTGTTTTTAAACTGTAGTCTTAATACATCTTCACTGGAAATATAAGCGTTCTCCTTGGCAACCTTCGAGCTTAAAATGCCAAAAAATGAACCATAGTTCTAAGCCGAACTAACAAACTGAACTTGGAGTAATTTCATTCTGGCTTCTGTCCAATTTTACCTCATTTTTCTACCTGCATTTTATAAATGAATTTTTTTATAGCTGTGTAATTGGCCGATTACAGAACTGCACGCCTGTTGTGAGCTTCGAGTGAAGCTGTTTCGACTGTAAACTCTTGATCCTAAGAGATAAAACAATATACCTACTATATTCGCCCAAAAGTTATATTTATTATTAATATCGAATGTTGTTCAGATGTACTGCTTGCGCCAGTAGTTAATGTACTGTCACATGTCGTGAAATCTCTCCTGAGAGACTGTCACTTCTCGTGAAATTTTCTCCCGATCGACTGTCACTTCTCGTGAAATTTTCTCCCGATCGACTGTCACTTCTCGTGAAATTTTCTCCAGACCGACTGTCACTTCTCGTGAAATTTTCTCCCGATCGACTGTCACTTCTCGTGAAATCTCTCCAGACCGACTGTCACTTCTCGTGAAATTATATTTAATATAGTTTAATTATATTTAATATATTTTAATTATATTTGAAACCTAAGTTGTACTCTTACACGAGGTATTTATCTTATTGAAACATTTCACATGTTGAATAAACTTATTTCTCACATAAATTTTAAGTAGAGTCTATATTTAAATTATTTTGAACTTCACCCATTTGTATAGCGCCCTAGCACAGCGAAGCTTATTTGAATATGGTATTGGTTTAGCCTATTTGCTAGATATTTTAAAATATATTAAAAGTTGTACTCTTTCGCAAACAGAAAAACAGAGAAACAGACAAACAGACAAACAGACAAACAGACAAACAGTCAAACAGACAAACAGACAAACAGACAAACAGACAAACAGACAAACAGACAAACAGACAAACAGAAAAACAGACAAACAGACAAACAGACGGTCAACATATTTTGACATCCTAATAATAATAATAATAATAATAATAATAATAAAAATAATAATAATAATAATAATAATAATAATAATAATAATAATAATAATAATAATAATATGGAAGCGTTTTAAGCAAGAAGAGAGAGAGGACCCATGAGCTAACCACGAGGTAGCCATGGATATGTTTTGTTAGCAACCTCAGTTTCTTAGACTCGGCATATGAGGGAAAGGCGGCCAGTCCTAACCCTCACCGTCTCATCTTCCCACCGACAGAGTTCAGTCGGTGTACTCATTATAGCTGAGTTGGCTATGGGGTGCAGCAGGAGTAGAAATCGAATCAAATTTCTGTCCGGACTGGGATTCGAACCCCCGACCTCTCCATCGGCAGCTTAGCGTGCTAACCACTACGCTATCGTGCACCCCCTAACCAAATAAGTGTCTAAATACATTTAGTTACAAAACGCGCAAAAACAAAGATCGTTAGGTTCTACTGTTGGGAATGTACGCACAGACTGTCATTTATCAGCATATAGTTGAGTTCTCTAAATTATTTGCTAAGAAATACAAAACTGATAACTAAAAGAGAAGGAAGAACTCTAAATTATTTGCTAAGATATATAAAACTGTAAAGTGTGGAGATCGAGCAGAATTGAAGAGAAGGTACATTTTAGTGTTAGGAACTTTGGGAAGAGCGCGCGCAGCAGCGGCAGCAGCGGCAGCGGCGGCAGCAGCAGCGGCGGCGGCAGCAGCGGCGTCGGCGGCAGCGGCGGCGGCGGCAGCGGCGGCGGCGGCAGCAGCGGCGGCAGCAGGAGCGGCGGCAGCAGGAGCGGCGGCGGCAGCGGCGGCGGCGTCGGCAGCGGCGGCGGCGGCAGCGGCGGCGGCAGCGGCGGCGGCGGCGGCAGCGGCGGCGGTAGCGGCGGCGGCAGCAGCGGCGGCGGCGGCGGCAGCGGCGGCGGCAGCGGCGGCAGCGGCGGCGGCAGCGGCGGCGGCAGCGCTGGCAGCGGCGGTGGCGAGAGTGTTGGGAAGCTGCAGCGGTAGCGATGGGTGCGCTGGGGCAGCGCCAGATTTGTGGGAAAGGCAGGTTTTCGATTGAAACATATGTGTAAGATGAAGCATTTAAGATCATTTTGGGTGACGAAACTGATATGTATGTTATTTCTAGCGGGACATGACTGTGTGAACATACGATTTATGGAAACTTAAAGTTTTTGACTGAAATGCATGTGAACATGTACCTCTTTTGGAAAATTTTGTTGTCGCATATGAGAGGTCTAACTGATAAAGTATGAAACATGGGGTTACAATTTGTGGGAATAGCGTTTTCCTTTGGAATAGATGGTGCATTTTAGTGAATTCTGATGTTGCCATATTATTTCTAGATTAAGTTTATTCCTACAGGTGATTTGTACACATACAATTGGATAGAAACCGAGGTGTTTCGCGTGCAAAGCATGTAATCTACTGCATTTTTGGAGAGTTAGGTAGAGGAGCGAAAAACGTACAGCTCTTCGATAGACGTGCAACTTTGCCTACTTTCATTATCAGGGGTTTTTCAATTGCATGCAAAATATCTAAATACTCAAAGACACGAGTTGTAGGTTAAAAGTTGATTTATTTCAATAATACAATCTCTATGTCGAGGCACCAAAGTTTCTGCTCAATTTGTTAAATTCGTCGATTTATTCACTTTTCGCATAAACGACATTATCAAAGGTTTCAAAGTTACAAGTCCATTTTTAAACAATTAAACTTGTCAACACTCGAAATTCAAGCGAAATCGTCTCCAACATTTGCAAAAGTTGTAGAAATGTACACTCAAAGGTAAAAGTCAAAGTTTTCATTCATCAGCATGTTGTGTCCTAACTACTGAAAAACGAACAATATTCTTAGCATTGAGCGACCATTTCCGGCTCTCTTCTTGTCTTTGAACATCGGTTTAAACATGCGATTACTACCACCGCCACCACCACCGCCGCGGCTGCCACCGCAGCCGCCACCGCCCCCGCCGGCACCGTCGGCGCCATAGTCGTCATCGACATCAAACACATTTTCCAATAGTCGTAATTTAGGAGTTAATGAAGAATTTTAAACGATGTAAATTCTCACGGTCCCGAGAATTTTGTCTGAGCACAGAGGGCAATAGTCAATAGCATCAGCACAGGGTTCACAGCAAACTATATGACAACAAGGTAGATTGAGCGTTTGTACTTGTCTAGAATGACAACGTTTGCATATCAATGAAGTTTTCAACTTTTCATTCTCGCCCTTAAGTCGGATGATCCGATAAGAATGAGATGTGCGATTGCTATCAGGATTTAGAATTTGGTCTTCACGTCCATCATTTCTATCAAGTCCTTCACCTTCTGTCGTCCCAGATTCACAACTGACTGGAAGGTTGTTTTGCATCCAAGTAGTGTCGTGATTTTCAACCTTAAAACACATTCTCGATATACTTTTAAGTAAACTAGAGAGTATAACTGTGTCGACTAATTGTACAAGACTGCCAAATGGAACCACGATTGACATCTTTTAGCGAATTCAAACTCTTACCAACTGTTCAACCATTGGTCGGTTGAAATGTTTAAATTTCTTATTGACATCTGCCGAGTATTATTGTTGTACAGGGCTATAGAAGAGCTGTACGTTTTTCGCTCCTCTACCTAACTCTCCAAAAATGCAGCAGATTACATGCTTTGCAGGCGAAACACCTCGGTTTCTATCCAATTGTATGTGTACAAATCACCTGTAGGAATAACCTTAATCTAGAAATAATATGGCAACATCAGAATTCACTAAAATGCACCATCTATTCCAAAGGAAAACGCTATTCCCACAAATTGTAACCCCATGTTTCATACTTTATCAGTTAGACCTCTCATATGCGACAACAAAATTTTCCAAAAGAGGTACAAGTTCACATGCATTTCAGTCAAAAACTTTAAGTTTCCATAAATCGTATGTTCACACAGTCATGTCCCGCTAGAAATAACATACATATCAGTTTCGTCACCCAAAATGATCTTAAATGCTTCATCTTACACATATGTTTCAATCGAAAACCTGCCTTTCCCACAAATCTGGCGCTGCCCCAGCGCACCCATCGCTACCGCTGCAGCTTCCCAACACTCTCGCCACCGCCGCTGCCACCGCTGCCGCCGCCGCCGCCGCCGCCGCTGCTGCCGCCGCCGCTGCCGCCGCCGCTGCCGCCGCCGCCGCCGCTGCCGCCGCCGCTGCCGCCGCCGCCGCTGCCGACGCCGCCGCCGCTGCCGCCGCCGCTCCTGCTGCCGCCGCTCCTGCTGCCGCCGCTGCTGCCGCCGCCGCCGCTGCCGCCGCCGCCGCTGCCGCCGACGCCGCTGCTGCCGCCGCCGCTGTTGCTGCCGCCGCTGCCGCTGCTGCCGCTGCTGCGCGCGCTCTTCCCAAAGTTCCTAACACTAAAATGTACCTTCTCTTCAATTCTGCTCGATCTCCACACTTTACAGTTTTATATATCTTAGCAAATAATTTAGAGTTCTTCCTTCTCTTTTAGTTATCAGTTTTGTATTTCTTAGCAAATAATTTAGAGAACTCAACTATATGCTGATAAATGACAGTCTGTGCGTACATTCCCAACAGTAGAACCTAACGATCTTTGTTTTTGCGCGTTTTGTAACTAAATGTATTTAGACACTTATTTGGTTAGGGGGTGCACGATAGCGTAGTGGTTAGCACGCTAAGCTGCCGATGGAGAGGTCGGGGGTTCGAATCCCCGTCCGGACAGAAATTTGATTCGATTTCTACTCCTGCTGCACCCCATAGCCAACTCAGCTATAATGAGTACACCGACTGAACTCTGTCGGTGGGAAGATGAGACGGTGAGGGTTAGGACTGGCCGCCTTTCCCTCATATGCCGAGTCTAAGAAACTGAGGTTGCTAACAAAACATATCCATGGCTACCTCGTGGTTAGCTCATGGGTCCTCTCTCTCTTCTTGCTTAAAACGCTTCCATATTATTATTATTATTATTATTATTATTATTATTATTATTATTATTATTATTTTTATTATTATTATTATTATTATTATTAGGATGTCAAAATATGTTGACCGTCTGTTTGTCTGTTTGTCTGTTTTTCTGTTTGTCTGTTTGTCTGTTTGTCTGTTTGTCTGTTTGTCTGTTTGACTGTTTGTCTGTTTGTCTGTTTGTCTGTTTGTCTGTTTCTCTGTTTTTCTGTTTGCGAAAGAGTACAACTTTTAATATATTTTAAAATATCTAGCATATAGGCTAAACCAATACCATATTCAAATAAGCTTCGCTGTGCTAGGGCGCTATACAAATGGGTGAAGTTCAAAATAATTTAAATATAGACTCTACTTAAAATTTATGTGAGAAATAAGTTTATTCAACATGTGAAATGTTTCAATAAGATAAATACCTCGTGTAAGAGTACAACTTAGGTTTCAAATATAATTAAAATATATTAAATATAATTAAACTATATTAAATATAATTTCACGAGAAGTGACAGTCGGTCTGGAGAGATTTCACGAGAAGTGACAGTCGATCGGGAGAAAATTTCACGAGAAGTGACAGTCGGTCTGGAGAAAATTTCACGAGAAGTGACAGTCGATCGGGAGAAAATTTCACGAGAAGTGACAGTCGATCGGGAGAAAATTTCACGAGAAGTGACAGTCGATCAGGAGAGATTTCACGAGAAGTGACAGTCTCTCAGGAGAGATTTCACGACATGTGACAGTACATTAACTACTTGCGCCACTAAGTATGACTTAAAGAACAGCAGAGGGACAGCTGACGGGAGGTGGCACGTAATCGTGCAACTTAAAAGTTAAGAATCCCACATGAAGCATTTGTGCCAAGTAAAACTTTTATCAGTAGCCTACTGCTGATGTTGGAATTGCGATACTATTTTTTCTACCTTGCGTCTGAGGTCACACGTGCACACACTCTCGGTGTCACGTGATCGCACGACTTTGAGGTCACGTGATCTGGGCGATCGTGGGACACGTGACGCAGCCATTATAGAGCGGCGGCCAGAACACGAATCGATCTCCCAAGAAGGCAGATTGGATTGCCACGACTGCAGTCATTGGCGACATACAGCGACTTATCCGAAACGTGCGCACTGCATCTCAGACATATTGGCCTAACTGCACCAATGGGGAAACTTGACCTCATCTCCATATGCAGCTAGACCAGTGCGTATCCAGATTCCTTGAGATTGTGACACGTCGTTGGATGCCTACTGATGCATTGCATTGCAACTGGGAGTAATCCACTGCCGTACAATGAACTCAGCAATAGCGGAAACGCATCGATGACATTGAGAAACACTAGGCTACCATTGGCCATCGATTCACCATCGTCCTCAAAGTATTGTATTGTATTTAAAATATTTATAAAGCGCCTCTAGTAGGGTGAACCGTTCAGAAGCGCTCCCAGTGCGCAAGGCCACAAGAAAAGAAATAGGGTTTGAGAAAAGAAAGTGAATATGCTATTGAGATGATTCAAATTGTTGACTTCAATTTTGGTGGCAGTTTACTCCAGAATAATCTTAGTTGCCTTGTCGTAATTCATACTAGATAGTGCGATGACGGCCTTCGCTGGTTTTGGCACATGGCAAACAAGAGAAATCCCTCAGCCCTCGGTAACGAAGGCACACAGGAAGGCAAAGCTTATTTCCGGTGAAGGAACGAATCCTGTTACGACCTGTTATGAGAAAAGGTCATTCTCAGGACGATGCCCATCCGAAGACTGCGGAAGAGGCAGAGTTCGATCCCGAGACAAAGCTTAACAGTGTTGACTCCTCTAATAGTGGGGCAGCCTGGTGCAACATATGAAAGAATTGCTCCCTTCATGACAGAATTGTGAAATTTTGTACATAGTATGAACATGTCCTAAGGAAAATTTTTAGCTATAGGGCCATCGCAGATTTGCCTCCTGGCCTGAATGGCAGCCATTTTCCAAAATGGCCGACCGAAAATAGAGATTTTTCAATATCTCAGCTACTAGTTCACTTAGAATCGTGATCTTGGTGTCTAAACATACATATTTAGGGGTAAGGATTCTAATAAAACTAATTGCAATTACTTACCTACAACAGAAAAGCTAATTTTGGTAGCCATCTTGAAGTTAAGGTGACCGGAAAGGGGCAGTCCAGAGCAAAATATAAACCAATTGCTCATTAACTGATAGAAGCATGAAATTTGGTGCATAGTATGAACATGTCCTAAGGGAAATTTTTGGATATAGGGCCATCGCAGATTTGCCCTTTGGTCTCAATGGCAGCCATTTTCCAAAATGGCCGACCGAAAATAAAGATTTTTCAATATCTCAGCTACCAGTTCACTTAGAATCGCGATCTTGGTGTCGAAATATACATATTTAGGGGCGAATATTCCAACAGAACTACTTGCAATTACTTATCTAGAAGATAAAAGTTTATTGTGGTAGCCATCTTGAAGTTAAGGTGACCTTAAAATTAAATGTTCCCGTTTCGGATTACTTCCTCGTCATGTTAACATAAAATTATGATTATAATTTTGGTGTCACGCGTACAGTATTTTGAGCAAAGGCTGCAAGGGAATTAACCAGTTCTGAAACTTGTTTTTGTGTTCAGGTTTATGTGGAAATAAAACAAATTATGGTATATCAGCAATTCAGCAGCTTACTAAAGTTCTTGTAAATGTACATTACACGATATTACAGCTAGTCCACATTTCGGAACCAGTGTCCAGACAAAGTACTGCCCACAGAGTTAGGCCTATATGTCACCATCCACGTCATTCACGGTTGCATAGGACTCTAGGTAGACAGAGACCAGTACACTGTCGAGCAGCTTTAGCACATTTGCACTGTCCCCTACAACCCTTCTCGCAGCCACATTAAAGCAGTTCACAACAGCCACGAGAAGCTTCTGCAAATGTTCCCACGTCACTTCCCAGCCTCCTTCGATCGTTTTCCGCCACCCCCAATCACTAGGACATGGTAGCCTAGGAACAGCTATGAACATCTGTGCCCAGACATGACCTGCCTAGTAGGCAGCTTTCTTGGCATGTTCCAAAAGCGCAGCTTGAGTTGGTGGAAGGCCATCCATCCTTTGGTCTGCCTTTCTGTGAGAATAGCTGTTTCCGTGCCTCATTCGCCTTCTCGCTCGCACAGCCATGGCATATTTTAACTGTATAACTAGTGGGACAAATGTCCCAGTAGTCTTAGGATTTGTCCGAGTAGTGAGGCTGTTTTGTCCCAGGCAATGTATGTTTAAACTATAACTAGTGGGACAAATGTTGCAGGAGTTTTAAGATTTGCCCCAGTAGTAAACTGAAAATTAGTAAAATGCATTGTCGGTTGCAAGATCAATTCCTAAAAAAAGGTCATCAAGTTTTTTGGAACGATTTGCGAAAGAAAGTAAGGAAAGTTGAACGTTTTTGGGAGTGACGACTAAAAAAAAAGGTCATCAACTTTTCTTAAAGATGAAATCTCTACTTTTCGTGTACAAATTCCCGAAAAAGTCGTTTGCTTTTCGAACGTGGAAGAAATTTCCCAAAAGGTCGCCCTTGTTCCATAAGAGGTTAAACACTCATCGACCAGACGCCCGACTTTGTCCCAGTAGTGTAAATTTCTTAAAATATGCACTGCGCACAGCTAACACCCACCATCATTCTCGAATATTGGCAAATTGCTGCTAGGAACCAAGTCATACTTTGCCAGCTGCCTAGAAGTGGTGGTTCCAATTTCAACAGATGAAGGCCTGGCAGATATCCAGCCAGGCCTTTCGCTGGGTGTACCTACTGTTAATGCTATTATCCTGGATGAAGCAGTCATAGTCAACATGCTGAAACCTGGCGCTGCATGCACCTTCTTTGATAATGCCTCCCATACTTTCTTGCCCTACATCATAAGACAGCTGGAACATGTGCATTGGGTAGATGTGGTATGGGATGAATATATACACATTGTGCATGGCAGCTTGAAGACACACACAACGCAGTGTGAGGGGTAAGGGAACCACAGGCGGGCGGAATCTTCTAATGCACTACCTGGATATTAGCAGGGATTTCTGAGGAATGATGAAAACAAGTCAGAGTTGTTTTCTTTTTAGAGCCTGCAAATAGCAAAACCTGAAACAGAAACAGAAAGACAGGACATCGTCACACTCCACAAAGACGTGCTCTGTACTCAGCCAAGGGACACCACTCTACTTGCTCCTTTTACTCAGGAGGAAGCTGATATAAGGGTTTTGCAGCATGTCTCAGATGCTGCCAAGCATTGCTATCGTAAAGTGATGATCCGTACAGTTGACTATGATGTGTTGGTGTTAGCCATAGCAGCAGTTCAGCAGCTCAGCATTGACGAACTGTGGGTTGGCTTTTCCTCAGGCAAAAGCTTCAGGTACCTATCAACCCATGAGATGGCATGTGCCCTTGGCCCAGAGAAGTGCGTAGCCTTGCCATTCCTACACACATTTAGCGGATGTGACACAGAATCATCCTTTGCTGGCCGTAGAAAAGGACTGTGTGGAACATTTGGAAGACATTCATCGACGTCACCCCAGCCGTCTCCACATTAGCTTCAACTCCCAGCTCTGTCGATCAACTCGATGTACTGGAGCGCTTAGTAGCTCTTCTGTATCACCGTGCGAGCAGTGAAGAAAAGGTGAATGAGGCATGCACGGAAACAGCTGTTCCCACAGAAAGGCAGACCCAAGGATGGATGGCCTTCCACCAACTCAAGCTGCACTTTTGGAACATGCCAAGAGAGCTGCCTACTAGGCAGGTCATGTCTGGGCACAGATGTTCATAGCTGTTCCTAGGCTACCATGTCCTAGTGATTGGGGGTGGCGGCAAACGATCGAAGGAGGCTGGGAAGTGAAGTTGGAACATTTGCAGAAGCTTCTCGTGGCTGTTGTGAACTGCTTTAATGTGGCTGCGAGAAGGGTTGTAGGGGACAGTGCAAATGTGCTAAAGCTGCTCGACAGTGTGCTGGTCTCTGTCTACCTAGAGTCCTATGCAACCGTGAATGACGTGGATGGTGACATATAGGCCTAACTCTGTGGGCAGTACTTTGTCTGGACACTGGTTCCGAAATGTGGACTAGCTGTAATATCGTGTAATGTACATTTACAAGAACTTTAGTAAGCTGCTGAATTGCTGATATACCATAATTTGTTTTATTTCCACATAAACCTGAACACAAAAACAAGTTTCAGAACTGGTTAATTCCCTTGCAGCCTTTGCTCAAAATACTGTACGCGTGACACCAAAATTATAATCATAATTTTATGTTAACATGACGAGGAAGTAATCCGAAACGGGAACATTTAATTTTAAGGTCACCTTAACTTCAAGATGGCTACCACAATAAACTTTTATCTTCTAGATAAGTAATTGCAAGTAGTTCTGTTGGAATATTCGCCCCTAAATATGTATATTTCGACACCAAGATCACGATTCTAAGTGAACTGGTAGCTGAGATATTGAAAAATCTTTATTTTCGGTCGGCCATTTTGGAAAATGGCTGCCATTGAGACCAAAGGGCAAATCTGCGATGGCCCTATATCCAAAAATTTCCCTTAGGACATGTTCATACTATGCACCAAATTTCATGCTTCTATCAGTTAATGAGCAATTGGTTTATATTTTGCTCTGGACTGCCCCTTTCCGGTCACCTTAACTTCAAGATGGCTACCAAAATTAGCTTTTCTGTTGTAGGTAAGTAATTGCAATTAGTTTTATTAGAATCCTTACCCCTAAATATGTATGTTTAGACACCAAGATCACGATTCTAAGTGAACTAGTAGCTGATATATTGAAAAATCTCTATTTTCGGTCGGCCATTTTGGAAAATGGCTGCCATTCAGGCCAGGAGGCAAATCTGCGATGGCCCTATAGCTAAAAATTTTCCTTAGGACATGTTCATACTATGTACAAAATTTCACAATTCTGTCATGAAGGGAGCAATTTTTACACCAACCTGCCTCACTATAAAAAAGCGACCGATCGTCAAACTTCCTCGAAGAGAACGAAAGCTACAGTATGTGCAACGACTGTACTGGTCGGCCATTCCATATGTATATTAAAAGGGAAAATGATGTGCTAATATCGGTTATGACACTGCCGTTATTTGGAAACTTAACTCTTCCCGATTTGGAACTTCTACACATCACTACGCAATGTTAGCGGTTTTGTGTTGCCAGGATGAATCCCTCTCGTGAAAAGGCACTATGTAAGCCTATGATTACAACTGCAATTAAACCAATATATTTTTCTCGTTATTATTATTAGTTTATATATTATCACTAGTATTATTATTAGTGGTAGACTAGTTGTAGTAGTAGTAGTAGTAGTAGTAGTAGTAGTAGTAGTAGTAGTAGTAGTAGTAGTAGTAGTAGTAGTAGTAGTAGTAGTAGTAGTAGTAGTAGTAGTAGTAGTAGTAGTAATATTAGTAGTAGTAGTAGTAGTAGTAGTAGTAGTAGTAGTAGTAGTAGTAGTAGTAGTAGTAGTAGTAATATTAGTAGTAGTAGTAGTATTGTTGATGTGTTATTAAGCAACACTATTTCGTGACTGAGCAGCTGTAAGGACTTGATCAAGATCCCCACACAGTAACCATCTCAGAGAAGGTTCGATCCCATACTCTCTTCGTTACAAGCCAAGCTCTCTAACCAATCTGCTTCCGTGCCTCACACTGATATTACAATAACATCACTATCCACCACTGCACTTCAGTCGAATGTAACACAGTATATGCCATATAATAGCGCCATATAATAACACAGCATAATACAATGCAATTTGGCTCAGTACATAAATGCAATGCGATACAAAATGTCCGACTGCAACGTTTTATAAAAAGATGGACATTTAAGTCGAAACATCCGGATTCGATCCCTCCAGTCCTACACGATTAATTGCGATTGTGTTAGACAACAATTTAAGAATAAGATGAACACACATATAAGTTGAATCGAATTTCCTTTTAGAAAATGACGTAGAAATGCTAGAATTACAATTGTCCTACCTGATTCAAATTCACCTTGGACAGACAACAGGTCTTCAACAAAACTAACATACAAGTCACATTAGGCCTATGGATGCTGTCATCCTTTCTACTTTATTATTCGTCAACGTCTTCTGATAAACTTTTGCAATCAAGATTATTGTAATTTTTACATCAGTCGAGAAATAAATTTGCTCATTGTACAAGAATTTAGTCTAATCTTATGGCTTCAACTGCGTCGTAATCAGAATATGCACAAGATCGTTTCACGCATAACGATATATTTAGGTTAACTTCAAGAGAGCACCAATCCGAAAGTAGATCACGACGCGAGAAATAAATTTGTCATTGCAAAGATCATCTGATGAGATTTTTTCGGAGAAATAATTATTCAGATATAATATCGATTAAACCACAGGCTAAGAATTTCTGTATTGTCAAAGAAAACATAGCTGCTTTTCAAGGCTGCGATGATTGGACAGAATGTGATGATGGAAGCAAGTTTTAAAGCAGCTGCTGTTAAATTGAAATATTATAATTAGAAGAAAATCATGTTGCTTCTTAAAACTGAACCTGTGTAGGCCTAGGTGAACCGAATGAAGATAGAAACTACAGTCATTTTCATTAAGCAGCGCTGTCGATGGTGAACAAGTAAGAAAGAAAACTATGAAGTCTCTTCAGTCAGACGCCACTTGCACGTTGCACAGGTGAGTTGCATGAAAGGGGAAATGGTCCTTTCGAAAAAGTACCTACTGAAGGAAAGTAACATAAAATGAGAAAATGAATTTCATTTGAAAAAAGAACCTGCAGAAGATGGTCAACGTGACTGGACATTGGAGAATAGTTTAATTTGTTTACGAAAAGCCCCTTCAGCAGGTGAATGGCATGACAGAGCATATGGCATTCTCGTATAAAACGATGACAGGCCTACTACTGTAGCGAGCACCTGCTAAGGTCCATCCTGCCGGAATCCGTATCGCCGTCGCCAGGTTGATTCTTGCGCGTTTGCAAGTTCAAGAGGTCAGTCCGGATGCTGGGACGTCGGGCATTCAGAGCTACAGCCCCGCAAGCATCGCTTAACCTGCGTCTTAGCGACATCAGTTTCAGGCTGCTACTGCTTCTGATGCTGCGTGGACTGGATGGGCAGACGACGTAGGCCGGCTGGGCCTTCCGATGGAGCGAGGGACTCATCTCCGTCGGGACCTTGGCCAGCACGAAGAGCTTCACAAACAGCTCTTCTATGTTTATGTTCCGCTTGGCTGAGCATTCGATGACGTCACAGAGGCTCGGATGCGTGTCGGTCAGTTGCCGCAGCTCGGTCATGTCGACCACTCGACTGGACTCGAGGTCACACTTGTTGCCGACGATGACAATCGGAACAAGGTGTTTCTGACGGACGCGTGGCGAGTTGCCAGTGGGGCCGCCGCTGACCGGGGTCATCGTTGGGGTCATCTGGCCCATTTTGGCCTCGTAGATCTGATTCCGAAGTCGTATCGCCTCTTCGAAACTCTCGCGACAGTCCACTGCATAGACGACGAGAAACAGATCGCCTGAAACAAACATAACGTCTCTTATCAGATCTGAGATCTGAGCCGGTCCGAACCAAATACTATCGCTCGTGAATAAACTGGTGCTCTGCGCTAAGCTTTTGAGTAGAGCTGTAGAAATTCGGACATTAAGATACAATACTACTGCTGGGTGACTGGAACTCTCTTTCTCTTCATGTTCGTGACTCCCTTACTCAGACTCCATGTAACTATCTTGGACAAGTTGTTTGAGCACATTTTGCAATTGTAATTAGTAACTTCTATTTGCACCGGTGTCTAATGCACAAGGCATCAACCAATGGCACACCAAAACCAATCCGTAATCAGGTCAATATCCAGAAGATCAGTCTGTAAGACAGAGAGGCAGCCTACGGTGGATAAGCAATTTGAAAGAGGTAAGTTTTAAGTTGAGAACGCAACAGACACAACCTCTATATAATACAATTGAAATTTCATAATGCGCCGTTTGGAAAGTTCCTTTGTGAACATTGAAGCCGGACAACCGGAAACATTAAGAAAAGTAACGGAAACATTAGGAACCACAAAGCTAAGTTTTCAGTTTAAAGCGAGAGATAATCTCGTTAAGAGAGTCGCAAACAGGTAGAGAGTTCCAGTCACCAACAGCAGATTATGGCACCGATGTAAGTTTGGAAGAAAACGGCAAAGTACGCATTGAACTGGCTCCGTGTCTAGGGCAATGGACTCATCCCTTGCCGGCTGAATGGCACGAGAGAAGGAAATGACAGACTCCGGTACGTGTCCAGAAAGTTACGAGTCATCCGTTGCCGGCTTAAGGACCTAAGAGAAAGAAACAATTGCCTCCCGCTATGAATGGGAGACTACTCGGTTCACTTGCGCTATTTACTTTAGTAACCTTACTGGTCTACTTATTTTACTTTGTTTTGTCTACATACTTTCCTTACTCTATAGTTCCTTTCCTTAGTCCACTTATTCCATTTATTTCTCATCAGATCTCTACACAAGCCGTATCTGATCAAAATCTCTTTTTACGGTAACTGTGCTCCGTCTCACAACAGCTGACTTGATCAGACTAGAAACCACTCAGTCATACATGCTCATATGTCTGGATATTTAAAAAATACCTTTTCAAGGTTTCAGTCTGCATTCCGACTATTTTTAGGATATTAATTCTTCGGATAGCACGGTTCGGATTGACAGAGACCTTAAACTGATTTAAAGGACGAAGTGGGAACTGGGAAGACATCTCACTCGCTAAAGTCACTGAACGAAAAACTACTAATTATCTACGCTATAAGGTCCTGATAGGAAAAACGCATGTTCCTGCAGAATTTTGTTTTTCCTGCTTTCTTCCGTCTTTGAGTCTTTTTTCCCTCTAGACCTTTGTCCCTCGTTTTCTCCTCCTCCCTTTCTCTTCCTCTAACCCTCTCCCTTGTTCCTCTTTGCCTTAAGAGTCGTTACTAGGACAAACACTCAAATCCTAATGCGCCGTACACCACCGTATACTTATCCACATCCTTAATGGCATGGCACATTTGATCTTCTCTCCCAGTTGCTTCCGTTTTCCCTTCATCCATCTTCCTCTCTTCCAGTGACTATGCTGAACTCCTCCATCCTTCACTCTTGCCCTTCCTCCTTTCTTCCTTTTTTTCATCCCTTCTACCATCTCTCCCTCTTTCACTATCTCTGTCAAACTCCCTCTAAGTCTCCTTTCCTCACACCTTATCCACCCCCCTTCCTCCTCCTTCTCCCTCCCATCTTCGATTCTTGCATCCTCTGGCAAACTCCACGCACACAGCAGAGGGCGGGTGCGGCATCGACGGATTGAGCTCAGAGCCATTAGATTCGGTTGCAGCCGGTTGACCATGCAAAAGCGTCAACGCCAACCCGTCTTTGTTTGTCGAACGAGTCGCTGTGTTTGTTCAGTAATTTCGTGCGAACGCGTGGAAGGTCCGCCGTCGCCCGATCCCGCTGTACATTCCCCCGAAGACCACCCCCATTGAAGACCACCCTCCGTCTCCCTCGTGGCGCCCATCTGTTGGTCGGTCACTTCCAAGAGACCCTACGCGGTGCTCCGCTGCGTCGTGCCAATGACATAAGTGGCTGGCACACTCTCATGTCAAGGGCGACAAATACAGTCGGCAGTAATCTGTTTTAATCACCGACTCACTGGTGTAATCGTCATCGTCGTCATCATCATCGTCATCATCATCATCACCAACATCACCATTACCGCTATTGCAGCATCGTCATCATCATCATCATCATCATCTTCATCATCATCATCATCATCATCATCATCATCATCATCATCATCATCATCATCATAATCATCATCATCATCATCATCATCATCATCATCATCATCATCATCATCACCACCACCACCACCATTATCATCATTATCATGGCATCACCACCGTTATAACCACTACTATCATCATAAACATTTTACCGTCATCATCATTATCTTATTGTTATTATTATTTTTTGTTGTCCCGAGGTAAAAAGGATCCCTCAGGGACTTCAATATTATTTAGAAACAGATTTGTCTGGAATGGGCCCCATTCATCAAGGTCTGGGTTATCATTTTTTATTATTTTATTATTATTATTATTTTTTTTTGCCGCCCGAAGTGTGACCCTCAGGCTTTTAGAGATTATGAACGTGCGTGGTTAAATTGGTTTACTGTGCCTCGTCCTCCCCCATTTGTGCGAATGTGCCCGTGAACGCAACTGCGTTAAATCTTTGGTTGCAAATTGAAAGGCGCTGATTATTATTATTATTATTATTATTATTATTATTATTATTATTATTATTATTATTATTATTATTATTATTATTACTATTATTATTATTATTATTATTATTATTATTATTATCATCATCATCATCATCATTATCGTCATCATCATCATTACTATCGTTATTATCTTATTATTTTATTATGTTGATGACCTGAATACCCTACTGACTTGTAAAAATCAAACGTTTATCAAAGTCTCCTAACAGATACAAGCTGTCCTCCGTACTTAATGCCCCTATTTTTGGTCTTGTGCGTTTGACTTTTACAGCTGGCCTCTGCCCCTTGTCCCTATATATAGGTGGCCTTTGCATGTTGTTGTCCTCAACCCGGCTAATCTGCTGTGAGTCGTCATCGTCATCAATAAGTCCACTAACAGCCGGAGAGGAAAACCAATTTGCTCCGATTGGTTCCATCGTCGGCTTCCTCGCCCTTCAGACGTCCTTTCCCGCCTCCCTCTCCCCCATTCTCCTCTTTTATGTTTTCCTCCCACACATTCGTTCTGGGTGAATCAACTCTGTAGACTGAGACAGCCGTATCCGACTCCTCGTTCACCCCTTCCTCCTGCTTTTACCTCCTCCTCCTTGTTCTTCTCATTCAGTTCCTTCCCTTCTAGTTCATCTTTCGTCTCCTCACCGTCTTTCTGCTCCTCTTTCTTTCTCTTTCTCCGGTTCCTTTTCTCCTCCTTCTCTTCACGATTCTCCATCTTACTTATTTCGCTTTTTCTTTCCTTTTCCTCCCATTTCCTATTTCTCCTCTCCCTCTTCCGCCTTCTCATCTTCCTCATCCTGCCTATCCTTTCGTCTGTTTCTTTCCTCCTCCTTCTCCTCCTCCTCTTCCTCCTGCTCATCTTCCTATTCTTGCTCATCCTTCTTACGTCTTTCGCCTGTTTCTTTCCTTCTCCTCCTGCTTCTCCTCCTGTTTCTCCTCTTCCTCTTCTTCTGTCCGCCTCAGCTGCTCGTCAGTCTCCCGTGAACTTATAACGTACCTTGACATCTTTATGGATCTTGTGCACGACTGTGATTCAGTCACTCAGTGCATCTGCCAGTCTCACTCGCTGTCAGTGTCACAGTCTCTGTCTGCCCCTATCTATGTCTCATCGCCTCCTCTCCTCCTCATTTTCATACACACCAATGCGACAAACGCCTTAGCCGCGTTCATTATTAAGCCATAAGTCTCGTTAAGTCCACATCTCCCAAAAGACTCCCATACTGAAACCCATAGATGTTAAAAACGTTTTTTCGTTTTTTATTTTTTTCCCAAAAACGTCGTTTTTTCGTTTTTTATTTTTCTTATCGTTTTTTTTCGTCTTATTATGTAACTTTATTTATTTATTTATTTACTGTCTGTTAATGTTTTCAGTTTCTGTTTAATTTTTGTCTGATGTCCCTTACGTTATCTCCGTACTTTCAAGGATTCAGCTGATTTACCTCACTATTTACGTCATCATTTGAGAAATAAATATTAAATACTTTATGAAATAGCACAGTACAAGAAATAAAGTTATTTCTAAGTTATCTAAAATGCTAAAAGAAAGGGGTGCGGAATGGATTCACGTTACTTTGATAAACAAGAAAGACAAACTCAGCATTGGCTAAATTGAAATGCATTTACTGTGAGAAAGTTCACACTATAGGCCCTATAGGCCGTAGTCAATACCTCCAAAGTGCAGTTTTTAATTGTGTTAGTTTAGTCAGCATGGACTCATGTGGACTTATGTTTACAATTTAAACTTGAAAAGATTTCAATATTTTTTCTTATTAAACAAAACTTATAAGAAATAAAATAATTGTTGTAGATTGATGTTACTTAGTGTTTACTAATAAAGTTGTGTTATTTGCTGATTAAATTCTGTAAACAAGGTTGTTAATTTTAAATTTCAGTAGGGCCTACAAGATGCGAGAAAGTCAAATTATTTTCTTTTTTCATTTTTTCCCGTTTTTTCCCGTTTTTGTTGTTGAAAAAAACCACGTTTTTCCGTTTTTTATTTAGTTTCTATCGTTTTTAACAACTATGCTGAAACTCTATGCCTATACAGTGTCCCAGACTCTCATAAATTAAAAAATGGAATCGTACCAGTCCAAACTTTTCGAACTTGAACCTTGTTTAACTGAAATGAAGAGGAGGCAGCCTTGGGTATGAAGTAATTGCTTCCTCTGTAAGCAATTTATCAACATCATCAGCTGACAGCTCAGTAAGATTGTCTTCAAGGCAGTAGCGTAGTGGGGCGGGAACGCGGGGGAACGCCGTTCCCGCACTTTTTTCCAGGGAGGGAACGCGATCTCTCACTATTTTGCAGCATTTCTGCTGAAATAAATGAACAAAGAAGACTTCAAGACTCACAGTTTCAACTGCTTACTTACTGGCAGTCTGACTGTAGCTACTGACTCACTGACAGACTGACAGTCACTGTACTTTAGCATTAAGCCTGTACTATCTGTACAGGTATGGAAACTGTTTGAATACTTGAATACAATATGTTACAAATAACAAATTCCTATGTATAAATTTACATAATTACATTTCTAAATTTTTTTGTTACTTTTTTACATTCAACAGTTTCAAAAATAGCAGCGCTCACACTATGCAAAATTCTTGCAAGATTGCACTTTTTGCTACAGTTGCTACTTCAATTTCCAGGCGTTCCCCCACTTCATTTTTTAGGACTACACCACTGCTTCAAGGGGTCATATTGAGCTCTGTCAGCATCCGTCAAGAAGACGTGGGCATCGTTTAACAGGTGAACAGTCAAGTAGTCATCAAAGTGGCTGTCATTGTCATCCGGAAGCAAACCGTTGTCATCGGTGTCAGCGTCACGCCGCACATTGCTGTTGTTCAGATCGACGCAATTCCTGGCTACAAGTAGAAGATGAAAACGATGTTTAATTTCCGCTGGCGTTGAATGGCCGAAGTGATGTCCATTGTCTCGAAGCTGCGAAAAGAAATTTTCCAAGCAGTCCTGGTTAAGACGAGCTGTCAAGATGTATTGCGCATTGTAGAGTGCCTACAAGCCCGCAAAGAAGCCCTTGGCTGCCGTAATGGACATTAGAAATCCCTTCTGAAATGGAAGTAAAGTTTTCTTCCCTACAATTTTCATACCAGGAACTGTTTCGTGCATGATCTGGTTCTGTACATTCAAGTATGTTCCATACGCCGATGTTGTCTGGAAATGTCCTGTTTTTACTGGAGTGTTCAAAATATTGGAGTGTTCAAAATATCAAAAGCATCGTTGACTAGCTGAAAGAAATATTCCATCTCCATTTTATCTGGGAAAAGGTTGCGAATTGCAGCAGAAGTTGTCTTTGAAAACAGCTGTGCAGCAATTCGAATCTTCTGGCGTTCCATGCCAACAGCGTTGAAGTGTAATGGTGTAAGTTTGTGAACAATCTTTAATTCATCATTGTCATGATCCATCAGCTGCAGCAGCGCATCCTTTTTGATTATAGTCCCGCTTGGCAAACAGATGCCATGATCCAAAAAATGGTTTCGGAGCAGTTTTAACAGGTGCGGAACATCGGCAAAGCTCCAAACTTTCCTTGAGTAGTCCGCAGGATTGGAAAAATAAGGTGCTGATTCGGTCGCTCCGACGTGCGACAAGAGTCCTCTGTTGCCACCTGCCATGTCGCAGACGCATGCAGCGATTTCATATCCAATCGACTCCAGTTTCGAAATAACTGTCATCAGTAGGATAATATTTCTAACAAGATGGCAGACAGCGTCACATCGAAGTCGAAGTAGATCGGCTGCTTCCACTTGGTCATCAAAACACGAAGCATGAAGACAAGCACCTTCGAGTAAGGTCCCAGCACTTGATCTTGTCATAGCACATGCGTTGGTCAACAGACACTTCATCAAATGACAGAACGCACACCCGATCCCATCTTGCAAATCGAGTGCTCTTCGCCTGCAAAATCTCTAGAGAAAACTGTGAAATTCCAGGTCGACAGCTGAAACCCCCGACCCAGCGTTGTAGTGTTGACACGCCAGGAAATTGGACTTGCTTGTTGTTTCTTAGAAAGATGTACGCCTTATGGAAGACAGCTCTCAGTTCCAGTGCATGTAGGATGTCATCCTTTGACCAGCGAACGGCTTTTTTCCCATTCTGTAGGCATCTGATCTGTCCAGGACTACAAATATATTTCAGAAATTCAGATTATGCTCTACCTTTCTGGGGTCAAAAGATGTTTTATTCCTTCTGGCAATTAAAACCGAATGCGATCTTGCAGTCGTTTGCACTCCGCAACGTGGCTGTTCGTCTGTTTTTCCAGATGTTTCCGGAGACGATCACATTCAGCCTGGAGATTGGTATATGAATGACATCCTACAGCATTCGAGTTCAATTCAGAGGGATCGATTGCAATGAGGTTCATTGACTGGTCAGAAACCTCTGTGGTGTCCAGGAGCTCGTCAAGCAAAACTTTTGCTCTCCGTTTTGTGGCTCGACCAGAACGGCCTGGAGACCTCACTGGTGAGGTTTTAAATGGGAGTTTCATGGTAGGAATGGCATCGTCTTTTAAATTACGGCGAGCTCTCACGGCGTCACCAACAGTTCGCTTCTTAAATGATAAATCCCTCAGAAATTGCTCGTCCTCAAAATGTTCGGAACATACGCGCGCCGTTTTTGCATGAAATGGAGCTTTCGGCAGCATCGAAATATCCTAAGTTTTTCTAACCCATCATCTTTATGAAATCTGTGGAAGGATAAAACTTTCCCAGCCTCAGCCTCATTAGGCCACGTATTGTTACAACTGGCAACTGCACAGTTCCTAGGCATCGTGGTCTATAATTTCAAAGTTTCTTCAAAGTTTGGCAAACACGCGAAAAACTTGATAGGTTATTTAACTCACTCAACAGTAGCTACACTGAATTCGTCTACTGATTGAACAGAATGAACCTGAGTTTGTTTGAGTTGTCCAGTGACGTCAAAAACACCCCACCCCGAGTCAATGAGCCTCCCTGTACAAGCCAGCGGGCCAGCCTGTTAGTGGAGAAACCTAGGTCAGTGTCTGTCTGTCTTGTGTCTGTCCTATCGTCGCTTAGTCACCAGCCCCTAGATTATGACTTCATCCCTGACCTCTCTTGGGTTAACACCGAACAAATTAATCTTTCTGGCCAAAAGACGCCAGCTAACATAGTAATAAAAAATTTAATCAGCTTAAATCTCGTAGCGAGGTAGAGATCGCTACATGATATCGTTATAAAAAAAGTGCACGATTTCTTATGGCTAAATCATAGTTTGACGGACTAATATTTTCACTTTGCCAGTTTGTCGCTAATTTCGTCGTTACTACGTATACGATTATCTGGAAACTCTGTGACGTCGCCTTGGTTAACTTTTTCTGCGATAAAATCTCAATATATTAAAAAAGAATGCTTATAATATACATGACGTCATCCGTTGTCTATAGCTCTGTGCCATTTTCTTGAGGTCAGAGTTTAAGCTCTGAGACGCTGCAGCCATTTGCCAGATTTCTGCCAGTTGAAATTTATCTGATGGTATGCAGTTAAACATTTGGCCACATTAATGTGTGCTTTCTTTCACCAGCCATAACTATTCAGACCTAGGCCTATTATAGCTTTTCAGCCAATCACAGCATGAGGATCACAAGACAATGGATATATATATGAGGCAGGAAGTTTAAGATATTAGGTCTTATTTGTAAAAAAAGACCTCGTCTAGTTTGTTACAATGAAATGAATTCTTTCTGTACTAAAATTTTACACACAACAGTCAGGGCCGTTTAAGGTCGTCGTAGGCCCTAGGCACTCTTGAACGACAATCTTCCATTGCACCACTTTCAGTTGAATAGGCCTTAATGCGGGAAATGACATTTGCAATTTTCCTTTATTTTGTAGGCCCCTGAAAGTTTCGTAGGCCCTAGGCTATGCCTAGTGGATAAGACGGCCCTGCGAACAGTAACATGTCTTAATTAACTTACGGAATTAACTGATTAGTTAGACTTTAACAGTTAATTTTTCGGTCGGCTGCCACGCAGACAAACGGGACCGCAAACCATTTCTTCAATGCCAGTATTGCAAGACGATTAAGTGAGAGGTTGGTTGCTACCAGCCAATTAAAATGGGAATTTGTGTCATTTTGACTCCCCAATCGTACTCCCTCCTGTCAGGGCAAGAGGAAAGAGTACGACACACTGGCGCGGCACTGCGATTCGCGCACCCGATCTGTCATACAATTAACTGACGCTGACAATACCACGAAGCGATAGAACCCCGACAGCACGCATTTTTTCTGGCACCCTCTATGTTCAATGGGTCCATAGAGGCACAAACCCGCACCTGGCGACGATTTGTGACCAGATACAACAATGTAAATGGTTAAAATCACGCGGTTGAAGGGGAAGCAAGTAATGCCAATAGAACTTTTTATTTTCCTGTAGAATTTCGCTTCACGTTTTTCCTAAATTCCTCCTTTTTAATTTGTTGCTAGTTAAATTTCTTCCTAATTCTGTCTATTAGGGTTATTAATTAATCTATACATATAGTTTCCTTATATGCAAATTTGTCCGTCGGAGGACGCTACGTCACAAACGGCTTCTGTTCTATTGTGAAACAGAAGCCGTTTGTTCTGCCGTCTTGACGACGGCGGTCTTGACGACGGCGGTCTTGACGACACATATAGGCCTATAATATGACGTCATAATATGACGGGTTAATACTCTAACACTATATACTGCCGTCATAAAAAAAATATACTAGTTAAAGTATAAAACTCTTAATTTTAAAATATCTAAAATAATAATTAAGCTATTACTATCAATTTAGATATTAAGTTAATATTCTAAATTTATCAATTATAATTACTATTAAGTTATCATCATTTACTTAGGAATTATGAAAAAGAGGACGAGAAACTCTCCCTCGCACGGTCATTGTCCTTATTTATAGCTGAGTTGGTATAGGTGGCCGTAATGGTATAGAAATAAGAGCATGTATTTCCATTTTGGCGAGGATTTAGCCCCCCCATCTATATATTAGCAGTCCAGCGTGCTAACAACACCCTATAAAAATCACGTAACACGTTACTTCGCTGGAACCCGTATGATCACTACAATAATTACAGACGAATGTTAAGCCAATAGAGCAAAGGCGCCATCTAAAAAAGAATGACGGGTGCGGGTGCTAACATCAGAGACAGTCTATAATCGAATGCCACAGTCATGCGACCCAATTACATATCAGCCGAAGATAAAACGCTGCACACTTAGAACATCCTCAATTCGTTGGACGCGGCTGAAGATGGCTCTGGCTTGAGATGAAGATGACTCTGGTTTGAGATGAAGATGCATGGCTCTGGCTTGAGGAATGAGCCCCATGCAAGACCACCTCACTGACTAAACCCAATGGGTCGTTCAACAGATCCGTGATATTAGTCCCCCATGGATCGTGAGTAGAAGATAAAAATGAGCTCAATGAAGATCATTTTCTAGGATGTGTATCTGTATTATCTGGCTGTTTGTAATGCGACCCCTTAAGAACCTCACAAGGGCTCTTAAGTTAGCAGTCTGGCAGATCTAAAAAGCTGCGATCTTTAGATGGATTGAGATGTGTTTACAGCTGTCGGTGTAGAATGATAAATGATCGTCTAGCAGGAAAGACAAGGTTCGTATATAAGCTTATATATATATATATATATATATATATATGTATATATATATATATGTATATATATATATACATATATATATATACATACATACTAGGGTGTGTCTATAATTTGAAGTTTCAAAATTAATATCGGCCAGGTTGTTTTTGTGTTCCACCTTGAGAAACATTAACATTTGCCAAATTAGATGAAAATCAAAAGAGATTTAGAACTGGCACAAAGCCCGGGAAAGATTACCACTTAGAAAACAATGTCATACATTGTAATTCTCGAAGATCCAAACAATTTCAACACTTAAACATAAAAAATAAGGCAAAAGCAAACCAAGAACCTTCAGTTATTTGTCATTACTTAGTCCCTTTAGTGCTTTTGGGAATCTATTTCGATGGTATTCAACCATTTGAAGAACAAATTGTTTCTCTTCCTCATTTCGAACCAGGGCTTCATTGAAGGACTGCGTTAGAGCCACTCCTCTCTCCGCTAAATCGTTCGTCACTCTTAGGGCGGATATGATATCTTTCGCCTCATTGAACGAATGCTCTGACTCCCATTGTTGTGGATCTCGATCAAGAAAAGCGTAATCGAATTTGAGGAGCTGGAAAAGTTTGATGGTAGAAGTGGTAAAAAAATCGGATAGCGCTTTTGTAGATGGATCATGTATGGGAGGAAGCCTCTTTGGAGGTTCGTCGGATCCCTGATTGTTGCTCATGTTATAGACCATGCGCTGTTTTTCGTCGGTGACTGAATCGTCAAAAAGGCTGAGGCCAACCAAGGTCTCCGACAAATACCAAAGGTGTCGGGAAAATGCTGTTAGGGCGACCTGTGAGACTTCCTTGTCTGGGTAAGTATGGATTGCCTTCAAGAATTGAAGATCGTTCCTTGGGGCTTCATTGGGTGATGTACAGGTGAACCAGTACTCCACCTAGATTGTGGTCACAAAAAGTGAAACTCGAAGTAGATGATTCCACATCTTTTGAGAGTAAGATTGTCGAGATGCCTTCTGGTGTTGTTGAATGGGAAACTGCTCTCTGAAAAGCCATATCTTGATTGCATAAACCGCACGTGCCATCCAACGCGCGCGGTGAAATGCCCCTGGGTACCTGAACTTTATTCCTTTCAGTGGAATTCCTCCTAGGAAAATGACTGTTAGTTCTAGTAGCTCTTCGTAGTCGTCTCTGTGGTATTCAGCATTCAGTTGCTGTAGTGCGAAGGTGATGACATTCTCTCGAATTTCTTTGACTCTTTGTGCTGCGTCTTTATCCTCCATTGCTGTGCGATACTTGGTCTGATCGTTTTGCGGCCAGAAGTCACGGAAATGACTGAAGAGTTCCAATTCTGGAGACCTTACAGAATCATGCAGTGAAAATACCTTTTCCAGAACAATTTCAGAAACATGATGTCGACAGGCAAGGTTCAAGAGGTCTTTTCCTAATTCCCTTTTCCAGCTTGATGCATACGCCGCCCTTGCAACCCGTGTTACTCGCCGTTGTGTCGAAACACATGGCCACGATTCTGTCTTCCAATCCCCAACTTCTGATCTCGGCCAAACACGCATCTGCCATGAAGGCAGCAGTCCAGGATTGGAGTTTGGGGATGGCCAATAGTTTGGTCACATCCTTCACCTTGTCACCTTGTGCTGTCAATTCGTTGAATCCTAGCGACTGTCATGGTCAACCTTCTCCATGTGCTCCGATTTCTCGTTGCCTCTCTCAGCTCCGAGATGTTCATCTTCATTGCCTCCTTGCCAGATACCATTATTGGAAGACGATCAACGCACACTCGTCCAGTTTCTGTAAAATCTGGCATGATCTTGCCGTCCCAGTGGATAGTAAAAGGAACCTTCGGATCGAAAGATTCACGAATCTCAGCTGCTAGGGCTGCACGGTTATCCTTCCTTGCTCGATGGATAGCAGAAGGATTGATGATCAGCTCACCAGCTGGTGCTGCATATAGATTGGATGCAGCGAGAGCAGAGAAAATGTGAGAGGCATTCCTGCTGCTGGTTTTGGTACGATCTAGAGCTGCTGCAACATCACGGGTACCCGGTAACTACAGAGATTGTTCCCTTTCGCCGCTTTGGTGGTCCAGCTGACGTTGAAGGTTCTGGTTCTCTTTCTGAGCTATTAATTATTTTGATGACGCCTCTTCCTCAGATGATGTTGCCAACAGAGAAACCTCCGTCGCTACCGCCATGCTTGCACGATATCGTCATGGGCGAGGGAATTATTGTTGTAGACAGATTGCTCCGATCGGAAACCACGACATTATCTGATTGGCACAAACTCATTCGAGGATCAAACACATACTCTTACCAAGGGAGACAGCCACTCGCGTTAAATACCATGCTATTCATGTAGCACCAGGTGTCTCCTCTAGAAAACCACAATAGCTTAATTAATTACTATAATTATGTTGAAGATCGAAAACACGAAGAACAGACATCGTAACGTCTAAAATTTTGGCCAAACCGAGACAGGTCACCGGGTTCCTAAATTTCGGTCGCCTTGCGCCAGTCCTAAATGTTCAGCTATCGCGATATAATTTCGGATATGGCATTTATACGCTAATTGGCATGATAATTCGACCTGGCCGTTAAAAGAACTTTGAGTTAAAAAAATCACGTGCATCATAAAAACACCCTAATACATACATACATACATACATACATACATACATACATACATACATACATACATACATAAAAAATACATACATACATACATACATACATATTCGTTTAATGTAACAAGTTGACTTAATATAATCCACTCTATATTGTATTCCAGTCTAATCTGATGAGTCCTGTATAGCGTTATCACGATGCAGAGGCATCAACTGATGGCTATCCATGTGCAAAATGATGCCCGTATACAACACATATGCACATCACATATGTGTGTGTGTGTATATACATAAATAAATATTATTGTAAGCATATATATATTATATATATATATGGAATACTTACATGAGAATATATATGTGCATAGCCATATCGTGTACATATATACATATGTATTATTCAATCTATATAAATAAAGAGAAGAATCTGTCTGTCACAGCGTCTTTGACCGGGATGCATTTCTACAGTTTTCGAGCTTTTCACTCGAAACCTTCACTACTGTGTCGGGGTGGGCATTACACACCCAGTGTGAGGCTTCGCGTCCCCCGTTTTCACCGCTACCATGGTGTCCCGCTGGTAAAAAAAACTTACACTCAACCTATTTTCACTCGCCAGATGGCGCCGCCGGGTTAAGCAGCTACAGTACGGATTCGCTAGAGGGATTGAAACTTTCACTGAACTAAACCCGGGCAACGCCGGGTTAAGTAGTGTTTTGTTGTTTATTCGCTAGAGGGATTGAAACACCCAAAACGCCGGGTTAAGCAGTTTCGCGTCCCCCGTTTTGACCGCTACCATGGTGTCCCGGTCCAAAACCTCCGAAACCCGGGCAACGCCGGGTTCACCAGCTAGTATATATATATATATATATATATATATATATATTCAAGCATGTTTAAATGCATAGTATTTTACATAATTCTGCTATACATACATGTGTTATACATAGTATTACATACATATAATTATATACATCTATGTTATATGACATATGAATTGTGTATACATGTTTTGTACATATGTGCGTGCGTTGAGACACAGCAGTCGTTGCGTGATCAGAGTGTTGGCTTCGTTCCCCGTCGTCATTTATTCTGCGTCCGGCGCCTGGCAACAGTTGACCCGATGAAAATCATTCGACCCGGTAGAAGTGCGACAACAAAGACAGCCGGAAATGGAATTAATAACAGCTGCCGGATGAGAGGCGACAAAAGGACAGATTCCGTCTAAGGGAAGAGAATGAAAGGCAACTATGGAAGCATAATGGAAGGACGCTGGCTGTGCTTCAAGCCTTTCTTCTTTTCCTCCAACGTTAGTACAACGAAATAGAAATCGTTTGACAACACGCACACATGCACACGCATACACGCATACCTACCCATATAAACACGCATACGCCTATACTGCGACCGCATGCAGTGCGATTTTCAATATGTACGGAGAGATTTTGAGAAACATACAGAGATCCAGAAAGAGAGAGAGAGAGAGAGAGAGAGAGAGAGAGAGAGAGAGAGAGAGAGAGAGAGAGAGAGAGAGAGAGAGAGAGAGAGAGAGATGAGAGAGAGAGAGAGAGAGAGAGAGAGAAGAGAGAGAGAGAGAGAGAGAGAGAGAGAGAGAGAGAGAGAATGTGAGTTAAATAAAGCGGAGGGACGGATGAATGGACTGAAGGATGGATGATGAATAGGACGGATTGAGGGATGGACGGAAGAATGGACTGACTCAAGGATGAATAGAAGGATTGAGGGATGAACAAATGAATGGATTGAGGGATGAATGGACGAACTGAGGTATGGACGGATGAACTTCTGACCTTCATCTACCATGCAATCTTGCTGTAGTCCTTCAGTATAGACTGAAGACCCACAGGAAATGCCAAATTTGTCCGCTGCAGAAGAAAGAAGGCCATCGTCCCAGTCACCCAACTCAACCATTACTCAGTCTCATATGTCTACTTGGTCGTCCGTCACAAATCCGCTGTAGTCTGCCGAGTCATCGGATTGTTGTCAGCCGCTAACAACAGACCGACCGAACGATTTCCGATTCAAACCCGTCACCGATTCCCAATTATAATATCACGCAAACGACACACACATGCACACACACACAAATATATATACACACACATCTACACATACATATATGTGCATATATATATTAGCATATCTTAGTGATTGATTCTTTATGCGCAATTATAGAGGCGTAATAGAAGTCTTTAGATTAGATTAGATTAGATTAGATTAGATTAGATTAGATTAGATTAGATTAGATTAGATTAGATTAGATTAGATTAGATTAGATTAGATTAGATTAGATTAGACGAGGGTTGGTGGTCGTCGAGGTTGGAATTGGGTGGTAGGAGTGGTGTTAGTGGAGGGATGAATAAATGAATGAGCTGACGATGGCAGCGGGGATGGCGGTAATGGTTGGTGGTGGCGATGATGATGATGATGATGATGATGATGATGATGATGATGATGATGATGATGATGATGATGATGATGATGATGATGATGATGATGATGATGATGATGATGATGATGATGATGATGATGATGATGATGATGATGATGATGATGATGATGATGATGATGATGATGATGATGATGATGATGATGATGATGATGGGGTGATAACGACGACGCTGATAACCTGTGAGAAGCGATAGTCTCTTCATGGCCGGAAACGGATCGTTTCCTGAGGTGTCTAGGATGTCGAGGCGATAGGATTCTCCTCGGATCCGGTAGATCTTGCGGTGGAAGTCTTCGATCGTCGGCGTGTACTTGTCGTCATACTTGTTGCTCAGGAAGCGAGACACTATCGACGTCTTTCCAACGCGGGCAGATCCCAGAAGCACGAGGCGAAGACAGTTCTGCGCGGGGATGTCGGCGTCCTCAACCAGCAGCAGTGGCACGCTGCCCGGCCTCGACGCCGCCCCGTCAGAGCTCGACACATCGCCGCCGCGACGGGGTTCAAGACCTTTCTTGACTGGGGTGCGGAGATCAGGAGAAGCGGACGAGGGACTGTGAAGGGGTTGTGGCGACGACATGGTACTCGGTTCGGGGGGTTGATTACTTAGCTTAGTGACTGTGAGGTAACGCAATGGTACCTTATAAGTCTTAATTAATTAGGTTAATGATTAGGAGCTATGGGGGATGTTAATCTGGGTTAAAGAAATCTCAGTTAACTTGCTTAGTGATTTGTGTTAATAAGATATCCAATCGGACTTCAATAGAACTGCAAACTGTTATAAACAACGGGACTGTGTTTTACTACCAAATAGCACCTATCCAATGTGTTTATGCAATAAGTTACCTTAAGTTTCGGTTCAAATTAAATTATATTCTTTAGGTATTACGGCTCAATCGCTATTCTGTGTCGATCCATGACAAAGAAAGTGAGGTTCTTTACTACGGCATACGTTCAAATACCTGTCTCTGAGTTATTAAAGCAAGATTCTAAAACAGTGCATAGAATCTGTGACTGTTAACACTCCTTAAACAGCAAATACTTCTTTTCACTGGAGTCTATGAAGTTCTCTCGTAGTCTAAAACATCTACTGTTGTTTATCTAAGCGTCCCCGAAGACTACAGAATACGTCATCTCATGACTTCCACAGCGACGTTTCATGGTCGTTTCAATTATTAGAGATCCTGTGGCGATGCACACGGGTGATCATGGAGTTGGGTCTGAAATCGACATTTTGTCCTGACTGGCACGATTCTTGATCTCTATCGTTTCCGACTTCAACAGACAACAAAGATGACGCGACGGTAGAACAACTTCTGACTCAGCGTACTGTATCTTCTCCGCGCTCTAGAAAGTAACAACTACACCGCATCGATGTATCCAAGCTACGTCGTCATCTTATTGGACAGCTTCAGATGATCATAATAAGGTCATGACCTCACCCATTTACTTCTGCGACGCCTACTTGCACTTCTATCAGGCCATCAAAGACTAGAGGACATACGGGCGTGCCTCTAAAGGTCGATGCAACATGGCTGATCGATCCATCATTCTCCAACCCCCACTCCAGTATCTTTCCCTAAGCTGTTGTAATACGATCGCAAAGCGCCCTCTAACTACCGTTCCTCTAGGTCCTCGCAGGTCACTTCCGGAGCCATGCGCTCACTTCCGCCTGTTCGCTCAAACCAAAGACGACGGATGACATCCTCACATGCGATGCCGCCTCCGCTGTCGCCGCTGACGGCGCATGGAACGCCTGCGTCAGCTGAGGCCGGCGACTGCGTGCAGCGGCGCATGTGCCTAGGTCCGCGTAGGACGTCGATGAGTGCCGTACTGATGTGATGTTGATAAAATTGGTGATTATGAGGACTTAGATGATGATGATCGCCATGATTATATGATGTTGATTTTGCTCTAGTTGATGATAATGATGATGATGATGATGATGATGATGATGATGATGATGATGATGATGATGATGATACCGATGATGATGATGATGATGATGATGATGATGATGATGATGATGATGATGATGATGATGATGATGATGATGATGATGATGATGATGATGATGATGATGATGATGATGATGATGATGATGATGATGATGATGATGATGAAAACGAGGACGAATACAACGACAAAGATTATTATTCAAAAAAATTTGAAGAGCATAAAGTTGTTAGCGCTTTCATTGTTGTTGTTGTTATTGTTGATGATGATGATAATTATTATGATTATGACGTTGGCTATAATAAACACCGAGGTGAGTATTAGGGGGAGCATAACCAGCGGCGCATGTGCCTAGGTCCGCGTAGGACGTCGATGAGTGCCGTACTGATGTGATGTTGATAAAATTGGTGATTATGAGGACTTAGATGATGATGATCGCCATGATTATATGATGTTGATTTTGCTCTAGTTGATGATAATGATGATGATGATGATGATGATGATGATGATGATGATGATGATGATGATACCGATGATGATGATGATGATGATGATGATGATGATGATGATGATGATGATGATGATGATGATGATGATGATGATGATGATGATGATGATGATGATGATGATGATGAAAACGAGGACGAATACAACGACAAAGATTATTATTCAAAAAAATTTGAAGAGCATAAAGTTGTTAGCGCTTTCATTGTTGTTGTTGTTATTGTTGATGATGATGATAATTATTATGATTATGACTATTATTATTATTATTACCATCATTATCATCATTATCATCATCATCATTTCGATAGCTATGCCCATGATGGCAATTATACGATGATAACAATGATGACGACGACGACGATGACGACGACAAAGACGACGATGACGATTGCATGATGACGATGACAACGATGATGATGACGATTGCATGATGATGACGACGACGACGACGACGATGCAGTGGTTTATGGTGATGATGATGACGCCGATTATTAGACTATCGATGTTGATGATGATGGCAGTGCTAGCCGCAGATCAGGAATAATATTGATTTGCAGTCAGATGGTCGCCAGTCCTCTTCGTATTCCTAGTCTCTGCTTAAGCTCAAGTCAGACAACCAGACCCAACTCCTCCTATACCCTACCCTCCAATGCACGCAGTCATATCAAATATATGATATATACTGTATATATATGACCATATTGCAAAAACGATCTATATTATAGACTATGCATATAGCGTATATTTTCCACATTGGTTCATGCTATACTGCATGAGATTGTATTATTATATATGACATTGCAGAGCAACGGAGAACGCAGGACCGACCACGGAATTGGCTGAAGAGTTATTACAGACTCATTACATTTGTGTTGTTACAATATATATAAATTATATATATACATATATATATAATATTATATATAGACTATATAATATAGTATATATATAATATTATACATATATATATACTAGAGCGCATAAAAGTCTATAGCCTACTATTTTATGAACATACATAAATGAATGTTATGGTGAACACGCATATATCTAGGCCTACATGGGCATGATGTAAAAACACTGTTTTATATTTAATATAAATCTTTCTGTTCTGCCGTCTCAATAGAGTCCTTCAAATCCAAATTTAAGACTTGTCTGTTTTCTAATGTCTATTCTCATATTCTGTCTAGTTAGTTTTTGTGAGGAGCCCTTGTAACAGCTAGACTGTGTTACGGCGCCATAGAAATCGTTGTTGTTGTTATTGTTGTTGTTATTCTGTCCCAATTGCGGCAGATTATAAGGATGGACAGAATGATTGCCGGACTAAATGAGTGGTATGACCGGGGGGAAGGTCCTCGCTACTAAACTACATTACCCTACGCTGACTTTTCATACATATATATAGGCCTATTATATTACAGTACACTAGGGTGACTAGGCCTACATTACGGAAGATGAAATCCAGTGTTAGCGACATTTTATGGCTGTCGTGACCTAAGAACAGAGCTCATTGTACTATACAACAGAAGTGGGAGACGGAGGATATAAAGTGACAGGAGGAGAATTGGAAGTAACGATTTGAGAATGAGAAGAGGAGTAGCAGAAGGAAGAGAAGAGGCAGAGGAGGGAAAAGAGGAGGAAGAGGAAGGAAGAAGGGGAAAGAAGAGAATGTAGAGGAGAAGAGAATGATGATAGGATATGGGAGCAGGAGGAAGAGGATGGAGATTAGACTTAGGATGAAGAGAAAGAGGAGGAAAAAGAAGAAAAGAAGGAGAGGGAGGAGAAGAAGGAATATGAAGTGGGTATACGAGGATAGAGGTGAGGAATAGAAGGCGGGTCCTTCGATGAGGACGACGACAGTTCTGATAGCAGACGACGCAGATTGAGGCGAGACTTGTGGTTGATCGGGGAAATTAGACTGACCCCCGGATGGCCATAAAGTCCAAGTTTTCCCTCCTCCACATGTCACGTCTTTCACGCTTTCTGTGTAGACATACGAAACACGAGCCCAGCTTTGTCAGCTGCATTGCGACCCTATCAGGAATTGAACCCACTGCAATACATACGTCTCACCCCTTGCATCTCATACGTCCAACGGGGCAAAAGAAGCAAACAGCTGCTCTAATATCCCAGTTGAAAACGGCGAGAGAACGTCCTGCCAGTATGCCCACAAGCTGGCAGAGGGGTGACTTCTCGAAAAAATCTGTGAAGTGCTATCAGACGCATAAACGGTGGCCATTTCGATTGTAATAACGACAATTTCTATAGCATCGTCAGTTGCCCGTAGAGTAATGGATAACACACTGGCGTGAAGTGCAGAAGGTACCAAGATTGAATCCCGTAGCCCTCCATAAGGTTTACTCAGCCTTCTACTCGCTAGATGGCGGCGGTATTTAAGTGAGTGTTAGGCCGTGATTGGCGGGCGCCCTGCGTGGCTGCCGTTAAAAACAGTTGTATTCGACTCCTGTAAAACTGTTATCATGTGCTTCTATAGTATACTGTATACATGTATGTAAGACGACTGCGCGGCTGCCGTTTCTACTATATGTATGTTCACTGTACAGCGCAGTGCGGTTTGCAGGCGCTTCATTAAAGAAAAGATATTGTTATTATTATTATTACTTCTAAGATGATTTACATTGCCAACTGTCAGCGCAAATGCTAAAAGTTAGAAAGCGAGTGCTTTCTAACAGTTTCAACTGTTTTTTTAAAACATAAATGCTTTTGCCTTCCTGATTAGGTGCAGGAGAACTGTTTCAGGCACGTGCACATGGGCCAGCGATCGGAAAGGCCCAATCCAGTGAGGGCGATCTTGTTTGACAGGTGAGGGGGACATTTTTGAACTGATCTGGTCAAAAAGGAGTTTTGAACTGATCTGGTCAAAAAAAGGTTAAAAAATTTCGAAAAATTTTATGACCTTTTTTGCTGTTTCTTCTAAATGTGGGGGTCCGATGCATGGCGTGCCCCCCCACACTGTTAAAGGTGGGTGTCTTGTCCCCCTCGACCTCTTCCCCCCCCCCATGATCGCCGCCCATGGCCCGATCGCCCGTTTTAGTTTTAGTTACTGGCACAAATAGTGGACTTTGATGATCCTAATCGCAGGCTATTATGGTCGTCCGAAAATGGCTTGACCAGAGGCGTAACTTTGGTTTAAAATGTGGGGGTACCAATTT